>JANHGO010000049.1:4107808-4123508 GCA_024606505.1 Aquila spilogaster
CTATTTAAAGGTTTTCAATTTTGCTGAAGTCTAGAGGTTATTACAGCTTGAAAGAATACAAACCCTAATATTACATGAAATGAAAGGAATCAAATTTATGTTCTCATCTCCCCTGTAGTTTAATCCAGCTCTATTAGATTCAATGGAGAAAATTAGGGCAGGTTGAAAAGTTTTAGAGGGCTGATGAAAAATAATATTTGGTGATTGTAGAAAACATTTCTGTCCATTACTCACACTCTAAAGGATATTTCTATCTCTTGGTCCCACAATCACAACTTATGCTGTTATCAGCCTCCTGCTCAGAAACCCAGGGCTATGACCTGTGTCAGACTCATGTCAAAATATCCAGAACTGCACAAGAAAAATGAGGATATCTGACTCCATCTCAGAACTCAGGTTATCTATAACTTGATACACAGGCTTTCATTATAAATATTTTAAGCCCTTTTCCTCCTTTTACTTAATTTGGGAAGGAATATTGGGTGACTCAGATGGCATGGGCTATCTTTCATCATAGCAGACAGCTGTAATGGAAGTTGACCAAACAGTGCAGTGCAAATTATGATGAAGAAGAATTTTTATTCTTATCTACTGAGTGGTCCCTCAGACTCTGGGTTTGGTCTGACCCAAGCGCTAGATTAAGAAAAGCCTGTGCCTGGTGCGCAGCTGTACTGGGTTAAGAGGTATCCATCTCCAAACTGAATGGGATTAGAAAGACCTGCAGTACTTTTCATGTTGGTGCACTAGCTGCCTCTCGCTCTCACAACTGAAAGATATAGAGACCCAGACACAGATTTTCATCAGAGATTTCCCCCACATAGTGTCTATCACCTTACCAGAAAATAGTCGATAATACTTTGAGGTCTGCTTACTACCACCCATACCTGAATGGCTCTACAACAGCATTTCTACCTGAGGCAATTTACTGCCATTTATGTTAAACAGACCTAGTGCTAATTGCTTAAGTGCTTGCACATGACTATAATCTTTTTGAGCTAAAGCTTGGAGGACAAAAAGTAAATAAATAAACACCTTTAAGAAATCTGTGAATTATAATAAAACCCTTAGCAGAGACAGGCTCCCTGAAAGAGGAGGTAAGATTTCTGGATCACTTCTTAATGGCTGAAGCATATCATCCTCTCAGACAGCAGTCAAGGTACAGTGGAGGAAGGGAAGACAAACAAAAGTCTTGCTGATCTTTCTGCCTTCCTTTGCCTGATGCTTTGGGATGCAGCAGCTCCTGAGGTGGTCCCTGAAAGCCCAACCTTTAGCATATGAGTTTCCAGAGCTGCTCTTGTACCGAGCTCTCTGTAGGACTGGTCCAAAAGCCAAACGCTCCCTGCAAAATCCTGAAGAGAGCTTCACGTGCCCTTATTACACCATGTACACAGCACTATTCCTCACTATCTTGGAAAGGTTCAGTTCAAAACTTTGGTCCTAAAAGGGAGTTAAGAGGTACCAGAAGTGTCAAGATACTCTCACTGTAACAAGACTGTGCTTTTGATTGCACTCTTCAAGCTTCTTTTGCATCACCTCTTAGACCTTTAACCTCTCCAGAAGTCATAGGATTCTTAATGCAACACTTGCATGAGCTAGCCAGGAAGAACAAAGGATTTTAGAGACTCACAGATAAAGCAAAGGAGGAGTTCTCCAGAAGCGGTCTTCTGCTCCAGCTTCCCCCACAAAGGCATTCCAGTGAAAGGTGGTTTCTCCAAGCCTTCTCAATTTGAGTCCTGAACCTCTGGCATGGAGACACCACTGTCTCTGCAGGCCCACCTTCAGCTGAAGCTTCAGCTGTGAAGTTTCTGCTCTGCTGCTCAGGCAGGGCCAGCCTGATTATCCACCCATCAAGGAGGCTCAGGAAGGGGGAAATCCATCCAGGCGTTTTCAGTAAACCATATCATTCCTTACAGCAGCCAAATGCAGACTTGGCACTGGAAAATCTGCAAGAGAACTAACAGAAGTTCAAGGCTGTTTTCTCTGCAGGACTAGTATGAGCTGTGCATAACAGTCTGCATAGTATGTCAGCTAAAGTTAATGCATGCAGTGATCCCAGGAATCTTAATCTTGGGAATACCTTTGGGTGTAAAAGATCATTAATCTACATTTTTCTACAGGAGCACCTCCAGTTACAAAGGCACACTACATTTCCAGTGATTATTTCCTGTCTTGAATGCCTGCTACTATCAACTGTTCTCAATGAAGTGTAGTGGTTTTAAGATGCAAATTGCTCGTAATACCAAATCTTAATTCATTCACTTGGGAAAAATTGTACTTCACACTTCATATGTGGATGGACACTTTTATCGGCCTTGATCAGAAAATGCTGTCTGTACACAAGAATCACTTATTAAACATATCATTTCAATATAATCGACAGCATTTCAGAATTGATACCTCTTCTATGTCAGTCAAATGCATTTTTTAATTTTATTGATAAGTAGGGTTTCTATCCTTTGTTGGTAGGAGAGTTAATTTTCATATTTTCACAATAGAAGAAGTCCCAGAAAACAGATCCGGCTCTTTACTTTATGTTTGTTTAGAGATGAGATGTAAAAAGACATTAATTTCTAAAATATTGGCATGTGTGCAGTTTTCATGACTCCTGTAAAGGTCAGTGAGTATGCTGTCAGTGGAGGAGAAGCAAATAAGAGTTCCTTTGCCCAGGAAGGCAGGTGTTATTTGAATCATTCTTGCTAGGCAATTTTCATCTTCGTTTGAATTTATTACTTGTGTCAGCATCAACAACAATAAATCAAGCACAAGTTGCCTGTCCACATGGATACTTCTGTTGTCTCAAAACGTGAGAAGCTAATGTGGAGGAGGAAATGTATTCAGGTAAGCTTGCTACCTTGGCAAGGGAGTGGGGACAGTATTTGCCCCAGCTCCCACCTTTTCCTGTACAGGGGACACAGTTTATGGTTTGCATGGGGACTGTGGGCTTCTGTACCCAGCAGCTTCTCAGTCCAGCTGCAGTAAATAAAGGTTTTAAGAGCAACAGTATATTGAGATCTCACAGGAATACTAATTTTATATTAGCATATATGAAGTGTGCACGTCCTAGTAACTACACATACATTACATTAATCTTCAGTCCTCGGAAGCACTCAGATGCTTCAGACCCTTAGGGAAGTCACAGATTTTCTCATCTGAATATAAGTCTAGACCAGTACTGCACCACTGGCAACAGCTACCTAACCAGTAGTCAGCATTTCTTATCCTGATGCTGTTTTGGGTCTCTATTCTTCTCTTTAAAGCCCTAAATGAGCCCCATAACAAGTTATTAGCCTGATGACTTCCAAGCCCTCGGTCCTCTGAGGAAGCGGTATCTTGGAATGCAACAGCTGACAAAATCCAACTAGGAATCCAATGAGACTTGGCAGTGTTCAAGCAAAAGCAGATGAATACAAAATAATACAGAAGAAACACACCAAACTGAAACCAATATAGAAGTTTTCAGGCTATCTTTCATGTCTTTATCAGTTATAGCATCCAGTAATGAGCTCATAGTTTACAAGTGAGGAACTTTGTGTTTTATACTTTTATCTCCTGATTAAACTAAGTTGAAAGATACACTGTCTCAAGCTGTTTCCCCCCCCTTTTTTTTTACAGCATCTCCAGAATATGGTTCCAAAATGTACATTTCAGAATTAAGGGGGATGAATGACTTATAAATGAAAATGCATCTCTGCTTTAACCATGGACCTGCAACAGATATCTCCATATCTTCCCCAGAGAAAAGTGGTACATTTTTGTAATACTTCAAATATTTCTTCAGTTATAAAATGAGATGCTAATACACACACGCACAGAGAAAAGCAAATGCAGTCAGCATTACTGGGCTAACTTTATAATACAAAAATCCATCCACATTAACTTCATAAATATCCCTTATGGTTGTATCAGCAGTTTCTAAACCCATCCAAATGCTTTGGAAAGGGAATTGCTTATCCCATGAGTGCTCAAACAGTGTTTTCAGTAAATGCAGTAAGAGGTCTGAGAATACATCCGGGAGGAAACTTGAAAAAGCTCTGCCTTTGGTCTGGAGTGCACATTTCATTAACTCAATGCACATATTCTATATGCAATGCTGCCTCACAGGGTACTCTCTAAAGGGTTACTCTGGAGAGCGTGGCACTTAAAGGGTTAATCATATAATGATTATATACTGAAGTTTCTAATGCTAATGTTTAAATGGAATCTGGTTGATTAATGAGGTCTTTCATTTGCAGTCACTACAAAAATATTTTTTTTTATCTTACTTGCACAGTCTACGGTACTTTCAAAGACACCGACTGCTCATTATGAATAATCACACAGTGTTCATGAAAGAAGAGTATACCGAAAATGACAAAATCCCCAAGTTATTAATGTGCAAATATTCAATGTAAAGTGAAAATTATTTATTAAAAAAAAAAAAACCACACCAAATGTTGTAATGTCATTTGTATAATTTCACAGTGTAGGGAAAAAAATAGGAATACAATCTTACTTTTTATCTTTATTCTAAGATTTGCTATACCCAGGATACATTTTCAAGTAAAATTTAAACCGCCTTTTCAGACAGCTGCTGCTTTCAGACTTAAAAAGAAATATTTAAAGAAAACAGTTTGCTTCAAGTGGGTAAGAATATAAATGCGGTACGATTAGCTGTTAATGACATTATAGATCTGTTACTTAAGAATTATTTAATTTCCGATTTTAAAACTAATAATTAGATTTACATTCAAGTATATTCTACTGTGTTTCAGTTTCTGTTCTGACATTCAAAGGTGCCCTTTTTCTATGAAAACATATTGACACAAAATCCATGTAATAACCTGCTTTTTGAGCTTTTGTGTTTTGGATATTCAAACAATAAAGAGAAAGAAGGGGAATATGATAACATCAAATTTAGCAAATTGAAGGATAGAGGCTTTCCAGGTGATGAGCATTTAACCTATAGAAAACTTGAATAAATAAATAAATAAATAAATAAAAGAATAAAATAAAATATTCTTTGGAAGCAAAGAATAGGCTTTGAGGTAGGAGTCAGCCAACTTGGATGAAGCCAGCTGCCAGGAACTTAACAGGGCAGGAAATCCCATACTTGCATGTGAAAGGAATCCCTGCTCTTTCTGTTGAAGCAGCTGGTAACAATTTGCCATTTGAAGTTAGATGTTTAAATGTAAGTACCTGAATTTATATTGCTTACATCTTCACCTGTACTATATCTAAGGTATCCGCAACCTTAAAACACTGTCCTCGAAATTCTCTCCCGTTTGTGATGTTTCTTACAGACAAAGTAGACAAGCTACAAAAGCTCACAAAGTGAGCTTAATTTTCCTGTCTTAGAACCATTTGTTGGCATATGTTTGTTTGTCAGGGAGTCAAATTTAGTCTTTCTCATCATTATTTAATGCACCTAGATGTATGAATTAGATTTTTCTAGATTTATTTTTTTTACTTCCCAGATACAAAAAGTACTCACACCTTATCCTGATGAAGAGATCTACCTATTCGCCATGCTCCCAAGTGATGCTAAAAAAAAAAGGAGGAGGAGGAGCCATGATTTGAAAATCATTTACACTTCTACAGGGTTTCAGAGGTCCTTGAAAATGTGTTCTGAGTTTCAAGTAACATCGTTTCTTTAAAGCAATGAAAAGATTAAATTAGTGTTGCTTGAGAACATTTAAAGACTGATCTTTCTGAAAATTAATTTCTGGTAATATTTTCTCTGCTTTTGGTTTGCTGTAATTTAATCAATCTGTAATCTTCTATCAGTTATCTCATCACCCTATTACGTTCCTTTCCAGCTGAACAGAGACCCAACTCACAGTTCCAAACTATTGAGGAGACATGTTTTGGGTGCTGCTGGTCCCAGATTTCATGTCTCAGTGTCTGAGAAGCTTAGGAATAATTAAAATAGGTCAATGTCAACTTAAATTCTATTTTTCTCATTATGTGCACTAAATATATCTTACTCTCACAGACTCATTTTAAGTCCTACATTCTGTTGATAACAGTTTCAAGTCTCAGTAGAGATTGTTCTGAAAATATGGAAATTCCTTAGCTAAAAGTATATGAAACATCTGAAAAAGGAAAGAGAAAACATCCTTGTTACGTGGGCCAGCTGCACAAAAAATGGTTTCTGCCTGTAATTTTTATTTTTCTTTATGGCAATTTACTGTAGGCTTTTGCCACAAATCCTCTGCAGAATCTATCAATCTTTCTGCCATAAAGTAAAACAATGCTTTACTCCCTCTGCGTGACCCTGGTGCTGTAATATTTTTCTAATTAAGATCACTATAAAATTCATTTTTCCTCTGCTTCCTCCTCCACATCCCACTCCCAATTTTCTCTCAGAATATGAAGGCTACCATTTCTGCCTACTATCAACATAAATCAATTCATAGCAAATAGCCTAGTGTGATATCTATTAACTTGTCACCGGGGATAGAATTTATTTAAAACTTAAGAAGTATTTTGCCATATAAAATGCTACACAGTGCTGCTGTAAATACTACACGCTTCCCTAATAAAGCACTTTTTCAGGCACCATTTTTAGAAATACAATCTAGAGATACTGGAAGACTGAATGAAATTCACATACCATGAACATCTTTAGTGATTAGTGTCTCAAGAGTAACACTCACTTTACTGGACAGCTTGCTTTGTAGTATGCCAGTAAGATTTTCTACTAGTTTACCGTCCCTTCCTCTTTTCTCATGTTCCCAAAGAAGTAAGTATTGGAGAATGTTTTGAATAATGACATAAGAAATAGACAAAACAGATTGATAGTGCAGGCAATTTTCTGATACAAATCCTTGCATGGAACTCAGCCAATTCCATATTCTTTCTCTGCAAGTTGTACGGTAATTTGATTTTAGGTGCAGAAATATGAATGCATTTGTTAATTAACTCCAGTTTGTCCAAAATAGTGTAAGAAATCCCCTCCTATTTTCTACTCAGATTTGAAAAATTCTTTTTGGAGGAAGTCACCTCACCTGATAAGTCTATAAAATAAAGTGGGGTGAAATATGCAATACAGCATGTTTGCCAAGACACATCACTCGTATTTTTCTGTTTTCCTCTGTTAATATCTAATGAGAAAATAGAAAGAAAAAAAGACAGAAAAATTGCAGGTAAAGAAAACAAATGACAGTAAGCTAGTATTTCAGCAGATTACACGCAAAAAGGAAGAAAAGAATGCATCTCCAAATACTTCTGTGAATCTTTTTAAAGATAACAAGCATAAAAAAAATCTTGGTATTGAATGTTGAAGAGATGTGAAGTTCCCTTTAAAAACCCATTCATTTGCAAAGGAGAAAACATTGCTGTATTTTTCCAGTTCCATGTACCACCCTGTGTTAACTTCTCCTTAGAGATATGTTGGATAGGTCATTTAGCAATTTTGCATAAATTGGAATGTTTCAGATTTCCCTTATCTAAGTATGATTCATTTAGCCACTAAAATTGCTATTGAAACCCATTTTGCATCATTAGCTGGTATTACTAAATCGTTTAGCATGCTCAGAAAACACAACCATGGGAAAACATATGTTCATATGAAGCACTTTTGATAAGCTGTTATAAAGAGAGTTCCAGTACATAAACCCATAACTTCTGCCTATAATATGAAATGTGCAACAAGTAGGCCAAACCTTGATTATATCTCTGATATTAAAGCACCAATTTGGGTTTGTTTTGCCATGTGTCGATTATGCTGTCTGCAAATGACCCCTTTAAACTTCTCTACAGTATTCTGTGCAAAGTAGAAAAGAGATGTTATATGGTTTTCTTTCATTTAATATTTATTTCTGTTTGAAACAATTCTAGTTCATGATTTCCATCCTGGTTAGAGAATAAGGGCATCTCAGGTTGGTTGTCTTTTCCTCACAGTCCTCTGCCTCACCACTGTTCAACAGCTGTAGTGTGGTTCCAGGACAAGAAGATGTACCCTACAGCATAGGTAGACCAGGCAAGTAGCCTGTCTGTGGCTGTGGAGAAATTCCCAATTAGCAGAGCTACATGTCTTGTGGATGCACCTCTTCCATACTTGTAACAGCAAAGGAAAACAAGAACCATTTCATGCTTCTTCTTCATAGTCAAGTAAGGCATGAACCACCATAGTATGTTTTACAAGCAATCTGTTACCATGGGGTTATGATTTTTCTTTAGAAACCTACAGGTTTCTAAACAGCAAACATATTGACTCTGCTGGAACAGGATATAGGAGAGTCAAGGCTATGTGTATATTCTCATTTGTACGATCAAAGATACAGTCAGGAGCTCTTTTCCCGAAACTGGTGAACTGGCATAATTCCTACCTTGCAGGTTTTTCCACATTAAACAAAGAGTCAGTGCATTTCCATGCCACTCTCAGGACCAAAGCAATGGTCTGGCATTTGGTGGCAGTCACTTGAGCTCCATCCAGTTGTCCTTTCCCACAGTTTGCTCCTAGCCCTAAATTGTTTCCCTGCTGCTGCACTCGTGTCCATGTGCTCAGGTAGGTTGGAGGAATTTGATCCAGCTAAAGAATAACCCATGGAAGAAAATAATCAAGATGGTTTACATTCCAGCCTGCTTCACTGCCTGCCTGGAGAGAAAGCTGTACCAGTGTGGGACTGCGGGGAGGAGAGAGGCATGAGACACAGGCCAAGAGCCAACAGAGGGGACAGCTACTGCTTGTGCTGGTGTGGCCACCAAAGTGCTGTTCAGCCCACAGTGCCCACAGCACTCTGCCTGTCCCCCAGTTGACTCTCATCAGTGTCTCTCTAGGTGAAGGTCTGCCTCCTTTCTTGTGCTTCTAGTCAAGAAAGCCCTCAGCAAATGATGTCTTAGGCTCCATTTACCACTAATGCCTCTTTTGCTCTGTACCTGCTGAGAAGCACCAGCACTTGCTAGAGCAGGGCAGCAGAGACGACTGTTCTTCCTTTCAGTCACCAGCATCAATTAGGTCAGAGTTGCTGTCAAGCTTTTCTTCATTGGCTTTATCTAACAGCAAAGCAAACCTCTCATGAAACCCAGTTAAATATAGCAGAACCACTGTTTGCCTTCTTCCCTGACAGATATCACAAGGACATTTGGAAATTAATCTAAATGATCATTAAGCGTCTTTCTGACACAGGGAAGAGATTATTCTTGCTGGCACATAACAGAGCAGATTGTCAATGAGTTGTCCTTACAGTGGTAACAAAGGAGAAGTGCTGAAATCTCTGAGGGTGCAGTATTTCCCAAAGCTGTTCCCCTTGTGTTGTGGGGGTCCTCAATAGCAAAGGGGAGCTAATGAAAAGTAGAGTGCTGTTTTACCTGGTCTGTGAGCCATCAGAACAACCTAATTCCCTCACTCCTGGTGATGATAACTCCTAGACCCAGACAAAGCAGCTTCCAGTATGCATGCCGCATTCACTGGAGACTATCACCTCCCAGTAAGGCCACAGAAAAATGAGAGATTTTAAAAAGAATTGAAATGCCACCACTGTATAAACCCCCATAAAGCAAACTGAAATGTTTTCTCCTTTCTAACAGAACAGCAGACTCTCCGTACAGCTGCTTGGGAGCTATTTTTGTTTCATATTGCTCCAAATCACTGTGTCTCAGTGCAGAGAGGGGTGTTGGGTAGCAGGATGAAAGGGAGCAGTGATGCTTTGTCTGAGGAGCCATTTTAAAAGCTTCATGAATTTAGTGTAGCAGCAGAGAGGAAGGGAGTGTTGTGAGCTGTCAGAGTGCTCTGCCACTAATTAAAGCCTGTTTACTTAGGGATCGTATCTTGATGCAAAGAAAGAGAATTATTTTTAGAGAGATTTCACCTTTATTACCATTGAATGAAATTAATGTTAGTTGAATGGCTCACTTGGAAACATAAAAAGCAAAAGCATCTTGGAGTGCCAATTACAAGCATTAAGTCTGGAATGGCTCTTACCAGCAAGCAGCGGCTACTGGTCCTCTTGAAACGACTCCGCAATGCCCCCTCTCTCCTGTTCCTGCTGTTGAATTTGTTGGCTTGTGATTCTTCAAAATGGCTCGTTTCCCTGCAGACAGAAGCAAGCACAATTAACCCACTATCCAAGCTGACCAAAAGCCATGCATGTACAGGTCAGCGTGACTGCAACCCCAAACCTGCCCCTTTGGGCGAAATCGTTATACAATATTTATTCAGAGCTGTTTGCCCAGTTTCAGTGTATGTTTTGATGCACTGGATATGCATCTTTCCTTGCTGACAACAGTCAGTTCAGGGGCAGCTTTGATCTTTGCACATCTTCCATCCAGCAAAAAAGGATTTTTCAAGCAGTAACCTTGAAGGAAGTTGGCTTTCAGCCATGAAGAGGAAAAAGTAAATGTTACGTGTCGGCTGAGAATTCAATATAGAATCTGGGGGGCGGATTTTGTTTTAATAGAAAGTAAACAGGAGAACCAAAATTTCTCTGTCATTTTTCAATTTCCTACGTGCAAAATTCAAATGAAACAGATTGGCTTAGGTTGGATTGATCCATGCAGAACTAATTTAGTTTGCTAAATAGAATTAAAATATCTTGTCTCAGGACAGTTCAACATCAATCTTTCTTTGAGCTGCCATAGTGCTTCAGTGGAGCTATAGTTTGTTCTCTTCTGAGAGTCAGGTGCCTGACAGCCTGCATGCCTCACTGTCCAGTTCACACAGTTATTAAAGGAGAGCAGGCAAAATAAAGCCACTGATTTGTTGAATCTCACTTTGCTGCTGAATCCCTTTTTGCTATATTCCTTTTGGTTAAACTGAAAATGCATTGAAAATGTGAATGAAAATTTAGGAGTTTTCTTACCTAGAAAGGCTAGAAATCTGTCTGTACCAGGGGCTGCAGGGTGGGGAAACAGAGAACACCTGGCCCACAGTGTGTGGGATGAACCTCCTCCTGGCTCCTTGTAATAGAATCATAGAATCACAGAATCATGACTCTTAAAGGTCATCTGGTCCAACTCCCCTTCAATGAACAGGGCTACCTACAGCTGATCAGGTTGCTCAGACTCCCTCCAACCTGACCTTGGAAGTCTCCAGGGGTGGAGCATCCACCACCTCTTTGACCAACCTGTTCCAGTGTCTCACCACCCTTATTGTACAAAACTAATTCCTTATATCCAGTTTAAATCTCCCCTCTTTCAGTTTGAAACCATTTCCCTTTGTCCTATCAATGAAGGGCTCCTCTTGCCTACAGCCCTGTCCCATAGCCCTCAGCCATGCTCCCTGGATGGGAAGCAGGAGAGTGTCCCCTGCCACAGATGTGTGCGTAGGACCAGAACAGCAATGCCTAAACAACAGCTCAGGATCCTCAGGGAGGACAGGGAAGACAAATGTTGCTGTCCATTGCTTGAGCTTTACATTGCAACAGTTCTGTTCAGAAATCATCCCCCATGATTGCTGAAGGTGTCATTTTATTGCTCTAAAAGCTCTGAATTGTGCCATTCAAGAATAAAGGCAGCATTTCTCCCTTCCTAACATCTTCACACGGCTGGATACCTTGTCATTGAACACTTTCCTCTCAGGATTTTTTTTTTCCCCAGCACAGTTTCAAAATTGATCCCTGTTCTTTCAATAAGCTCAGGATGGTGAAGAGTTCAGCTGTAGATGTAACAGATGGTTTTCAGCACTGCAAATGCAAGGGTGGAACAGTACACACTTAGAAGCAGACTTTCAACATTTTATTTTCACAGCAGTGCTATTTCTTTCCAGGACACTAATGAGGAAAAGCCTGTATAGGGAAAAAAAAAATAAGGTATACACAGGTAGCAAAGAAATGGCAGAGCAATTGTGAGATCCTGTCTGGGGGCAGTACATGAGTGCTGACCTGCTGGTGGAGCCATCCAGTTTGCCCAGGCTGCTCCCTTTGAATGTCCCTCTCCTAGAGACACTGGAGGGCAGCTCATGTGGGACAGATGGGTACAGCTGGGTGCCGGGAGCTGTAACCTCACAACTGCTCTTTCAACTGATCTAACTGCCTTAAGAATGCTTAGTGTCTTTAGGGGCAAAGCCAAGATGTTCCGTAAATCTCTTCTAGTTACCGATAGTTTCATTATTCCAGTGAGAACTTAGAATCTACAAACATACACGCGCACACACATATACATGGGCATATTGTTCACAAGATAAGAGGCTTAGAGATTAACAATTGCCTTCTTTTCACTTCAGCTCTACCATAAGCAAAGACAAATATGTAATGCAGCAAATCCCCAAAAAGCAAAGTCGGTAGAGGACGCTGATTTACACCCGCTGAGAGCTGGGAGTGCAGGACTCTAATTCTCCCTGCTGAGGGGGAAGATGCCTTATTTGTCTCCTGGGATCATTTCTGTAGGCTGCCTGCATCATTAGAAAGGAGCTAGTAATACAGGATGTATTAAAGATCTTTTATTTAACTACTGACACACTTCTAATGCAATCAATACCATGTGGCAGGCCATATGTTACAGTAGATGGAGTTAGGTATTCAGTGTGAATCCAGAAATGGCATCTTCTTTTCCTACCGCTCCCACTTATTAGCATCTCACTACAGGTGCCTTTTCTAATTTCCACAATACAGTAACTTGTTAAATTTTGAAGGACTCTATATCAGAGCCCAGGGAAAAAAAAAATCATAGTTAATATCTAACAGGAGTTCGTCCCAGTTTCAAAAGAAATTTACTCTATATGCTCCTGAATCACACTGAAAGTCAGTCACCAACTTTTAAGTGCGAGTCGCATTGAAAAGTAGATTTAGATTTATCTGAATACCTTCTCTACTGCCCAATGAAAAAAAAAAACAACAAATATTAGCACTGAACAAATTACCATGTTAACTTTATAGTCACCTTATTACTTTTAAAGCTTTGTGTTGTCACATTGTATTGTTCTGCGTAGGTTCAGCTTCATCTGCATTTATTGATTCAAAGTCTTATTTGAAAAGAACTCATTAATAAATATATTTTCCTGTCATTCTCACTTAGTCATTGCAATCGCAATGCAGAACTAATTTTACCAACAGCAAAATTCAAAAATATAGCTAAGAATAATGACAAATCTCATTATGATAACCCACTTTTTGGGTTATAAACTTCAAATCATGATTAGCAATTGCTATCTGCAAAGGTGTTCTATATCTTAAGCACTAAGCATTTCTGGGCTTCTACTGGAGATAAATGTACTGTGCTATAAATAGTGCTGTTCTGAAGAAGCATATTGGCAGATAGAACAGTGGGCATGATCCTGGTTTCTCCTGTGTAAATAATGCACTTTATCCTGTCATGATTGACATTTCTGTGCTGATATTCTCACTTCTAAACCAATTTCACCATTTTCACTGCATTATCCCTTACTTCAAGCCTGCTTTAATTTGCTTTCTAATTACTTCTGATAATAAGTAAGCTGGAGAAATGGGAGCTCCGGCTCTCTCTGTACTTGAGTTTGCAGAAACCCCTCCTGCCCAGGCCTGAGAAAGCAGGAATGCCCTTAGGCAGGGGGACAAGATCTGCGTTGCTCTGATACACCCCCTAGACATCATCTGATATGCAAGCAGACATCCTACCAGAAATAACTGTTGTTTGAAACTATCTCTCAATCAAGAGACCTCTGCACATACAGGCCCAGATAAATTTTTCCATTTGTGCTGAGGAAGAAGAGAGGATGAGCACCTGAGAGAGGTGGGATTTTTCTCTGAGTGGCTTAAAGCCTGTGGATGTTCAATCCACAAGTGCCATGCCTTCATCCTGGTCCCCAGCTCCTCCCAAGCTCTCTCAGATTCTCAGATGTGGCCCTTGAAATCACACAGGTTAAGGAAAAAATGGTATGTTTGATAAGGAATCTGAAGTATGTTCCCCAAATTGTCAAATCAAGTCAGAAAGAGTGGATATACTCTGAAGAGGAGCAAGGGTGCCCTGTATGTGCTGACCGCTCTCTGTTTCAGGGGTGAGAGAATAAATCTGGCTGCTCTGTGAGTGCCTGGGTCAGGATGAAATATTAGAAATTTATTTCAGTTTTTTTCAGAGACTATTACCAAGAGAACAAAAAATATTGGAAAAAGGGACTTGGGGGAAAGGGAAAAAAAAAACTGAGGAAAGGTGTCTGAAGCCTGCATTCACATCTTTGTCTGGATCAGACTGTGCATGAAAAGCATTTTCTTTTTCTTTTAATTATTCACTATTCACTGAAGCAAAGGACTGAATATAAATACTTCTGGCTATGATTTAGGAGACTCCATCCTGACATTTGTCTGTGCCAACAGGCTTTGAATCTTCCTAAGCACAAAGATACAACCCTTGGTGAAGGAAAACCCAGGCTTGCTGGAATCTCATAGAAAATGAACTGCCTGCCTTGCCTCTCCTCATCAGCCATTGCTGGAGACAGACTATTGGACAACCATAGACTGATCTTTCTGTGTTCTTAGAGGGTCAAGGCTGGACCGCAAGCTCCATCATGGCACTAATTGTTGCATCTTGCCCAATCAAACAGAAAAATATCCTATTTCATCACATCTCCATTCTACAATGAAAAAGTGCAATACAAAAGATTCATGACCAGAGCTGATGTCCACATTCTTGTCAGCGGGGGAGCATATCCTAAAGAGGGGCATGACTGTATTTTTCTCAGCCCTGATGAACTTTTCCTTAAAAAGAGAACCCTTTTTTCCACTGTCAGAACAACCTAGGAAAAGGAAAAGTAAGGAAAAGATGAGACTGCTGACTTTTCTGCCCAAATTACACCTTCTATGAAGTCACCAAAGGAGCACACAAGCAGCAAATGACCACAACAGCACTAGCGGTGGCATCTGAGCAGTGGTGGCCATGCCAGGGTGCCCATCACGTGCCCCTTGCCTGTTGAAGAGCTCCTTGCTCTCCAGCAATTTCAGGAGAGGTCTCCAATGGGTTTTATTGTCCCTGTATTACCTTGGTGATACAAGCTGAATGCAGGGAGCAGACAGCTCCCTGTTTGACAGCTAACCAAGATATAAATAAAATATATCATTTGCATCTTGTGATAAACAAACAAACAAAAAACCAGCAGCAAGACTGATGCCCAGAAACATTTTCTTCCCATCAGTTCCACGGTAGAAAGTAGGCATGATCAGACTGAATATTAGCTTGGCCCATCCAGTGCTGTATCCTACATCGAATGATCAGCAGTTTTGAGGGAAAGGAAACCTACACCAGGGAAATTCTTCTAGGTGCCATTGCATTTATTTTGTAGAAGAATACCACCACTCTCATATACATATTTTGTACTTGAGATAAAACAGCTGTAAACCCAGTCTATTAAGTAAAGTTACCTGGTAGAATGTTTCTATTTCTCTTCTCTAACTACAGAAGCAACAGAAGGTGAACGAGTTAGGGTGTGAAACATTTTTTCTTCTGTTGCACACAAGAAATCAAAAGGTCAGCTGTTGTGGAGGATCATAATGGGCTCAAGGGAGAGACAACGGTCCTCAACTATGATGCTCCGTAACATCAAATATACGACTGGCATACACAGCTAACTTGTTTTATCATTAAGCATCATCTTTCAAATGCCAAACTTATTTACTGATCTTATAGTTCTATGTTATCCCTTACAAGCAATGTGAAAAAGTAATACGCTTTGTACGGATTAATCCTCGTAATTCTACACAACGTATGGGTAGAGATAACTCTCACTCACTTTGTCCTCTCATTATCTAAACAGACATGCCTTTCCTTAAGTCATCAACAGAGGTCATCACACAAATGCCCTTGTGGAATATTC
>JANHGO010000049.1:4123608-4135102 GCA_024606505.1 Aquila spilogaster
CTGCCAGGGATGGGGCATCCACAGCCTCTCTGGGCAACCTGTTCCAGTGCCTCACCACCCTCACAGTGAAGAACTTCGTCCTTACATCTAACCCAAATCTACCCTCTTTCAGTTTAAAGCCATCACCCCTTGTCCTATCACTACATGCCCTTGTAAAAAAAAATCCCTCTCTGGCTTTTTTGTAGGCTCCCCTTTAGGTACTGGCAGGCAGTAATGGGCTTAGGAAGAGAGAACAGCCCTCCACTATGGTCCTCCGTAACCAGAGAAAGATGACTGACATATACAGCCAGTGCATTTTATCGTGAAGTAGCATCTTCAGATGCCAAACTTATTTACTGAACTTACAGTTCTATGTTATCTCTTACAAGCAATGCAAAAAAGTAATATACTTCCTATAGATTAATCCTTGTAATTCTACACTGCTTACTTGCAGAGATAACTCTCACTCACTTTGTCTTCTCATTATCTAAACAGACATGCCTTTCCTTAAGTCATCAACAGAGGTCATCACACAAATGCCCTTGTGGAATATTCATTAATCAAACAACTAATTTGAAATGGATCTTCAAAGCATTATTCATTCCCCATCATTCTTCATACATCAATTTAAATGCTTTATGTGTATAATGATTAGGTTGATGTTTAATTAATTGTGAAAATGTGAATTAAAGCTAAATTACAAGACAAATTATTCCACAGCACACAAAAAGCTTAATTCTCTACTGTTAAGTTTCGAAATCTCAGCAAGTTTCCATAAACACCTTTGTCAGCTTCGTACTGTGAGATTAGAGCAGATTAGTTGGCTACACTGTTTAATAAAGGTTATAGTCTCAATGCCACTAATTTACTTTGTCCAATGGCAGAATAAACAAAGGTTAATGCAAATACACATCACCTACTTGTAATTAAGAATAAATAGGATACTTATTATTTGAGAGGCAACTCAGAGGGCCCAAGGCAGAGGGAGATACACTGGAGATGTTCTACTTCAGCTTGAGAGTTTATCTAATCTCATAAAGCCCTTAGATCTAATAATTAATTTCTCAGAGATCACCAAAGATAATCCACCACCTGTAGAGCACAAAGCAGGTGATACACTATGTGACATACATGTCTCAGACATAGCAAAAGTCAGTTGGGTTTATGACAGAGTAGCCTCCAAATTATAGCACGTTAGTTACATCTGTCCTATTTACAAACCAGTGGCTCTACGGTTCAACTGGATAAACCATTATTTATGTTCCTTCCTACAGGTTTTCACACATTGTTGCTCTTGCAGAATGGATATTGCTTCTAAATGCCAGGAGGGCATTTCATAAATGGATGGCTGATCTCAATACACCACAGCCCAAAGCACTTTAGTATGCCTTCTGCTGAAATACATAAAGTAACGATACACTAAGCAGATTTACAAAAAGAACTTCCCAAATTCACACATGAAAAATAGTCAAATTTTTGTATGTAACAAGAAATAGAACAAATTATAATTTTCTATTTCAGTATAGCTGAAAAACCTATGTATATATGCATATATATACAGTCAAAGAATCTATATATAGCCAAAGAGGTGCATAGCATGGTGCATGATTAAAAAATAATTATGGTAGGTAAGGACCAAGGACCACATCTAATTTTTATTACAAAAGTAAATATAACTTCCAAACATTTATTTTCAGCTGGCTATTTAATGGAGGTAGGACAAAAAAGGGCCCTCTGATTAAAAATTTTTCTTCTGCTCACAAAATGAATAAGACAAAAGCTGTGCAAAAGGCATCATATTGAATTCAAACAAAAAGCAGGACAGCGAACGCATTTTCCAAGACAGGGTGACAGCAATTGGTCCCAGCGTGGCAAGGCAGTCAGCACGGGCATTTGTTAGCGCTGAGTCTTACCTGCACAGAGTTCACGTCTGCTCCAGCACCAAGATCTAAACCCACATCCTTTAGGCCTATCCGTATGCAGTACTGCACCAAAGAAAGGACTAAGGTTTCGTCACATACGTGTTTAAATGTGTTTTATAATAAGGCTACATTATTGAATAGACAAGGCCTGAAGGATAAGCAGCAAGATTTGAACAGAGCTACTCAGAGTGAGGGGTTTTGTTTTGTTTGGGTTTTTTTTTCTTTTCAAAAGTCTGCATGAGCTAGTCTGAGGCACCTCCTTGTTTGTATGGCTCAATAGTGAGAAATGCTGAACCTCTACAGCTCTCACTGACTCAGAATCAGATGCACATCCAGTAACAGACCAATTCTCTTAGATTTACTTTCTGTAAGCAACCAAGGAAAAACACCGACTTTTACAAAACACTGCTATTTCAGCAGCAAATCCTTGAGTGCACAGACCTGGGCCACCAAAATAAGATGAATATTAAGGATGCTGACTATTAGTCAAGATGAAATTTCAGATCAAATTAATGTCAAAATACAATGCAGAAAAAGCAAAATAGTCAAGCGGCATTTCATTAATTTTCCTGTTTGGGGAAAGTTCAGTAGAGGTCTTCAGATGAACCAAGAGTTTTCAATTTGCTCAGCTGTCTTGAATAATAAGTACCTTTTTCCCCCTTCTTTTATTTTTTCTTTTGGTTTTGGGTTGTTCCCCCCCCTCCCCCCCGCTCCAGCTGGGATAATAGCTTTATGGTCTACAAGCCACACATGCTAAGAAGCAGCTATGTCCAAATTCCACTTCAGCACATCACAGCCCTTAGCAACTGATAAAGCAACATTAATAAACCTGGTCTCATCCACGTCAAAGCAGATATCATTCAGAAGACGTAAAATACAGCAAAAGGGATTGAAGTACATGTCTAGTTTTCAGTGATTTATTTATGAAATTCCTAGGGGACATAGCCACACAAAGGTCTCAAAGCTGTGGTCTGTGGTAAATAGTATGTCATAATATATTTAACAAATGATAATTCAAACCACAGAAAACTATACAGGGGAAGGTTCAGAAAATGTTTCCTAGCTGGGAAGTTACTGAACACTTGGTTTTAACAGTTTTGTTATAGCTTAGGGGTAAAGTCACTGCTGACTCTACAAATAAATAATTGCCCCTCTCTGTAGTAGCAGAGGGTTTTTGCTATCATTAAGATTGTTCAAATCCTAGAAAAATTATAGGTCAATATGTAGAAGTTTCCATGAAAACATCCCTGTGGATCATCAGACACTAATGAAGGAACAGTTTCATATATGGCAGTAAGCTTTCAGGGGTTATTCAGAACCAATAACTATAACAATAAAATATGAGCAAAAGAAAATTGATTTAGCATCAGAGAAAACCTCAGGTGGTATATCATCCCAGCTCTCAGAGTTAATCACTGAAAAATAAAGAGCAATACTGTACTGAATTCTGTATTTGATTCTATAGCGCCAAGCGTCTGTCTGCAACTGTAAAGGCACCATACAACAGTGATACTATGCTGCTTCTCGAAAGGTCATTTCCTCATCTGGTATAGCTGCTAGAATCAGCATTTACAAGGAGTCAGCCAGAATTTTCCAGCCCGCTATTCCATAGCATTACTGCCCTTTTTTAATGCCATAAGCAATTGTATCCTTCCCTTGATGCTCAGATATGCCAACTACTACATGGGAAATACTGTTATCAAACCTCACGGACACCTCTCATAGTACATCTCTCTTGTCCTGCTGCATATCACAACTGATTTACTCCTTACCCCACTGCTCCCAGCCTGCAGCCTGTTTCCCAGGAGTTTAGCTACATCGCCTTTCAGTGTCCCATGCTACATTTTATAGGGTATGTACTTACTGGATATATGTTTTCACTGCTGGCTGCATTTACTAAGAGAACCCTGCAGAGGATCCACTAGGTTTCCATTTTTACAAACACCTGAAAAATGTTAAACATTGGGAAAATTTTACAGGAATTTAGTTGGCATATCCTACTATGCTAGCAAAAGCTTTAGGCTGGAAAGTTGATCATGCTGTGCCTGCTCTCAGTCCAAGCGCTCAGAGAGGAATGATGTGTGTGAAGAAACCCGAAGCTGTGGACTTGTGCCAGAGGAAACCTCTGTGAGTCTGCCTTTGGTTATTGCAAAAGCTGTGTCCCAAAGTCCATTAGGGTTCTGCTCAGGTTCTCTCTCTTAAATAGCTGGGTTCTGACTTTCCTTGTTGCTACTTTCTTCCCTCTATTATTTCCACTAACTGTTTCTGTTAAAAAAAAAACAACAAACAACCCACCAGACAACAAATACAGGAGCCACACAGTCTCATTAAGCCTGGATACAAAGTTCATCATACACAATGATGAGGATTGTGTAGAAATGTCATTCTTTACATGCAAGCAAGATGCTTCAAAATCCCAGCCATATCTCTGCCTGTCTCCCAGGAGATCATCCTATAACTTTTCATATTCACATTAATTAATTCAGGGCTTGTTTGTTTTGTCCTAGAGGGTTTTTTTATTTTTTCTTTTTTTAAGAAAAGGCTACTGGATGGTAACAATGAAAAGGGCAAAAGTCACGTAGATACAGTCTTCTGAAAGGTCAAGCCATTAAGAATTTGCTTATAACTTTCATTGTGTCTGCACTTTTGCTACTGATACCCAAAAGCTGACTCCCAAAGCTGAGCAGGAGAGTCAGCTCTCCCGGTCCCAGCTGACACCGCATCAGCCTCCGTTCATCTGCTCTGTGTAACTTGGCTCCACTCAGGGTTCTCACTGAAATTACCTCCAGTGTTTACCACCACAGCCCTTCCACTCTGTGTAAACAATTCAAAATATCAGAAGCCATTAATACCCCCTTTGAAACATTGCATCCTTGGAATCCTTGACTACTGTGACAGAGTGAAGAAAAATGTAGATTTAACAACATATTATCAAAAACCTCACAATAACTACAGTGAGGTAGAGGGTATGCTTGCCATCAATCCTCCAGCCATTTTGATTGTCTGCTGTAAGACTTTTCCTTATTCTTTTAATTGATTTAAGAGTAAAATGTTTGAGAACCTCTATATTCCTGCTACATACAGATTATTGTCGAGTAAAGACAACCATCATCAAAGAAAAATAAAAGAACTGTTTATTCTCATTTGCCCCTTGAAAAATATCTGCTCAATCAAGAGAAAGATCAGGAACAAGAGATGGTAAAATAAAACTCTTTTAGAGTTTTCCAGCAAGGAAAATAGCCTGTTCAGTTAGCTTTTACTGTTCAGTTTTTTTAGAAGTGGTCTTGCCCACAGACTTCTATTTTCTCCTGGATCTCCGGGAAGATAATTCCAGCTGATGACTTGTGGAGCTTCCAATTCCTACCTTTTATTCTTTAGCAGGCAGTAGAGAGAAACATCTTTACCAGCTTAAAGCCTCAGTTCCTTTACTAGCACTATTACTTGTCTTCAAAATACATTTTCCATCACCCATCCAACATCATTTCCCAGTGTTGGTGTAATACAACAGCAAAGCCTGTGGTTTAGCAGTGCGTTTCACATTCCTTGCATTTAAAATATATGCTACCGAAAACTACTCTCTCTCAACAATAACCCCATGGAAAATGTGCAATTAGTCAAAATAATTATTTGCAAGGACCTTCACTCCATAAAACAGTGCAAAGTGGTTTTTTCTTCTTCTCTCTCTCCATCTGTTTCTAAGCTAAATAAATTTCAGAAGCAAGAGACACCTGAAACAGACCTCTGTATTTTACTTAATTACAATTAGCAAATTGTCCTGAAATCACTGGATTTAACTTGACCTGCTCATTTTATAAAAGGTGATGGGGATATTTTTGATAGCATCATGACAGTGATTTTGGAGTACTTACAATAACTTACCCAAGCTAGCAGGAACATTGCTTTGGTACCCCCACATAACCCAACCCCTGCTGTTTTTCCTTCCAGAATACCCTTTACTGATTTTAACTTGGATTTCTGCTACTCTGAAAACAGCATGAGACACAAATCTTTTCCAGGTTAATCATGCAGCCTCCGAGGTCTCTCGTTTTCCTCTGGCGAGATGAAATGTGAAGGTCTCTGGATCTTAAAGACATCTCAGGACAGTCTTAAGTGTGGCGACTTTCAGATCTGCAAGCACAGCACGGAGCCAGCAGTGTCTCCAGGCTGTGGACTGGTCCAACCTAAACGATTCTACGCCTGCAAACCAGCGGTGGTGCGGACACCAGCTACAGGTCATTTGCAGCTGCTCCATAGAAATGTCTAACCCCTCTGTAGGAGGTTACAGAAACTTTGGAAAATAAGGATTCCTGCGGTTCTGTGATGAATTGTGAGGAATGACAATGGTCCCTGAGCCAATAGCATCCCCCTCAGGTGTATTTACAACCGTTGCGCTTGTCACACACCTGGACCGGTCATCTCGGAGCACGGCATCAACATTACAGTCGCACCTTCTTTACCAGTCACAGCTGACCTGGGTCTCAGCCTAGCACCAGGCTCACCCTGAAAGCAGCATCCCCAGCAGATATCACCCACCCCTTGAGCCACTGCCGGGGACCGGTCTGTCCACCCTAACTGGTTAATGCAGTTTCCCAGCAGCGTGAGGCAACCTGACAGTCATTTGGGGATAAAAGGATAAAGCCCTGACATGTGTGCGGTCTTAAATATACCAGGGTCAAAACTGGGCGTGAACACAGATTCACCCACAGAAAATGCTTTTATCAGCACAAGTTATTTTGTTTTTAGTTCCCACAGGGTAATAAACTGTACTGGCAGAAGGCACTGTGATGCTGGTCTAATGCTTGGAGTTACAACTTTAGGAGACAAAAAGCTCATACCCTTATCAGACAGAGTTACAGCAATTAAAAAACTGCAGTCAAGTGGAAGCCTAGACCAACATAAGCAATACACATATACAAAAGCTGATGACGTTTTACTTTTGTGGATCTCAGGCCAGCTGGGAATGCACAAGGGAGGATGACTGGTGCCAGCACCCTGAAACAGTCACAGCTCTCCTGGCCACCTCCCAGCCTAATCACACACGCACATTTCAGCATTATCAGCACAGCTGCTTCTGCACCACACAGCAAACCAGCCTGGGGGTTAATTGGTTGAAAAATTAACCCAGAAAGCAAAGAGGAAGAGAAAGTTGTGGGGTCTTTTGCCTCAACTCGCAGAGCTATCACATGTAAGCAGTTGAGCTGGCACTGCTGGACAGGAGGACACTCCCTTTGGGGGGCATTATCCTGTTTTGTTAGCAAAGGTTTCGCACCGTGAAGTCGCAAGCTGTCGCAATATATAGATGCATTGCTAGCCTCTCTAGCCAGACGCAGACCTACTTCCATTTCCACGCTAAGTGCCCCCCTGCCCCGCTCAAAACAGAGCGTGTATTTCAAGTTCTTTAGCCCTGTAGAAACAGGTTTTCATCCCCACGTCCCACCTCACTGCTCTCTACCTGTTTCAGAAAGGGGACAGAACTTGCATATCCCTTTTTATGCATTTTCCCTTTAGTTGTCTAGGTACAGCCTCAAGTACCTGGATGCGTATCACAAAGCTCTTAGAATATCAGTCAGCAAAACCCGTACATAGTTTCAGGCAATATTTGCCCTTCTTCTACTCCTCTGTTGCAGTCTAACCACAGTTTCACTTATCAAAATCACTTCTACTACAGGAACACAAGACACCAGTAGTATCCTTGATTCCTCCCGCTCTCTTCCTACGTGCTACATAGGTAAATGAAAGATGGACTGTCTTATCCTGCTGGGGTGCCTTCCATCATTTTTAGTGCACTTCTCCCTCAGAGCAGGGTTTGGCTGAAAAGCTCCCTTTGCAGAGCACAGACACCACCTTCAAATTGCTAACTATGGGAACATGGGTATCTAGCGTCAGAATTGACCCGGACAGGATTTAGAAACCATTCAAACAATGACAAACTGCAACAACAAAACCGTAAGACTTTGGGAATTGGTGATTCTTACCTCTTTTAGAGGCTCTGTTAAGAACTTTAACAACCACCAAGTCTGAATCTCAGCCTCGGTCACCACATCCATCAAGTCAGTGTTGCATCCCGCTGCTCTGGACTACAGCCGTTATCTCAACTATTGGCTAATAATTCAAACAGAATCATCTTGGAATTCCTCTATACATCACACTATTGTTCTAGTTTTGATCTCATTTGCCTGATCAGTGATTAAAGCAATAAACCTCTGAAATTCAGAGGAATATGAGAAAATACTTAATAAGTAGGGGCAAAATCCCACTTGAACAGTGCTGGCTATACCTGCTGGGAGGAAGTCTCTAACTTCTGCAGTTAAATTCTGGAGAAAAAACCTAAAAAGGTCTCAGGATTACCTGTCCTGTCTCTCTTCAGCAGACAGCTAACTGTCATCTATATAAGTTAAGTGGTACTGGTTACGTTGCCGGCTCTCGTGCTTAGGACTAAAGCATATTTTTGCCTGCAAGTTAAAAGATTGAAGAGTTAAATAAACCAAAGGACAGCAGGCCACCCAAGTGTAATGGCTAGCATTAATGGTAAGATAACCTAAGTCTCACTACCCGTTGGGTACCAGAATTTTTATAGTTTAAAGTACAGGTCTTTCATACTTTCCATTAACTTCAGTGAGAATTGCAGGGTCTTAAAGCTTCCCATTTTAGAGACTGGAGTCAGAAGCTATCTGCAGCACTGAAAATTTCACCTCATATATGAAAGGCACAGGCAAAATGTGGTATTGCTCAGCAGGCAACAGGTTCAGATGTTACTTACCAAATACAGATGATGTCTCCTTGCAACGTAGTCCACCGATATCTTCGCTCCTCAGACACCGCCTGTGCCAGAAGGGAAGTCCTCTGTAGGCTGAAGAATCTCTGAACCTAGAGAGCAAATTCTTGCTGGATTCAGAAAAGCGCTTTTGTTGGGAGTATTTTAGGATTTTAAAAGCAGCAGATGCTGCAGACTTCCAATGATAAGGAAGTTTGTGGTGATCACGAGTAAAGTTGGGAGCCACAGGGAGAACTTAAGGGCTCCCATCTTTTTTTCCCTGCAGTTATGAGATAAGGATTAAGTTTTTCCCCTTTGTGGAGTGACTCAGTATCTGTTCTGAAACACTTGGTGAAGTACTCTGTTAACCTTGCTGCTCCTTGCCATAAATTTTGGCCCACTGATAAGGATGAGTAATACTACAAAAAAAATCCAGAATGATTCCTTTTTTCTCCCACTGTGGCTTGAAAGAGCTATCGTACTGCAGGTCTTTTTTTATTGAATCTTAAGGCATTTAAGGAAAGATTTAGGTGTCGCTCTTTGAAAAGAATATTGGACTGTGAAGAGCATGCAATTATGAGGTACATACCCAGATGTTGACTCAAGTGTTTGTTTTGATATTTGTGTAGGATATGACCTGGCTGATTCCTGTCTGCTCCTGAGTAAAAGCTACCAAATGAATGTGCAGTACGACAAAAATAACATAAACAGCCAAACCAAACCAACAAAAAAATGTTTTATAATTTGAGTAGTCACTGAAAAGGCTGGATAAAACCTGAGGATGGAGCTTTTTCTTTCATCCACTGTTTTCTCTTACCGTGGTGAAGATGTACTACATCTAAGTATTCAACACAGACTCATTATTTCAGTTAAGTAATAAGCTGGCACTCTCAAGGAATGTTTCGTCAGTATCTTTGGTTTTCCTGTTGGAAGCGATATAAATACTAAAAATGAAAGTCCAGGAAAAAAAGTGCATCATTACCGTAAACCAGGCTGTACCATACAGTGGGCAGAGCACATCTTTCTTCTGTCTCTGGTTTCTGTAGCTCTGTACCAGAAGCAGCGGAGAGCGTGGAGCCCAGCACAGCTCCTCCTGCCACCCGAGAGCCCCCAGCATCACAGTCAGCACTGAAGTTTGACATGGATTTGAAACAAAACAAACTCACCAATGAAGTTAGTGAGCTGGACAACAGGAAAAAGTGTAAAAGCACTGAAAACAAAGACCACAATGATGAAAAAAGGTAAAAAAAAAAATTTTGGGGGGCGGGGATGTCAGCCAGTTTTTTGGTGGTCCATAGGTTTCTCACATTCACAAAAAATGTCTCAGTAAATGTTTCTTTTGTTCCCAGACTTCTTTCCCTTTCTTGTTAATGGGAAAGCCCACAATGCTCTGAATAAACAGCAAGACAAACAATATAGTAATATTAACACATTTTTCTGAACCTGAAGAAACCTCGAGTCCTATCTTCAAAAACCTGAGTGCCAGGTTATTTGGATTCAGAATTTGGTCTAAAACTACGGATCAAGGTGAAGATATCAAATCCCAGACAAACTGAAATGCCACTTTAACCTCCCCAAAAGGAGTGTTTCTGTCCAGGGTGCAGCCAACTTCCCTCAGAGGCAGGAGCAGAGCATGAGAGCGAGTTCAAGGCATGTTTTGGGGAAGAGGTGAATGCCAAACCTTGCGCGGTTTGCACACTGCTAACTCCTGCCCTCCTCTCTGCACTCCAGGAAAATCCTCTCAAAACACACACCGTGCAGTAAGATGGGGAAAATTCCGGCACAGAAAGTAAGAGGGCTGAGGAGGAAGGCGAGTAGTATTCGGTCAACAGCTGCTGCTTGGGGAGGGAGGGAAGGAAATCTAGAAATATGGAATTTTTAAATTCTTAATAGGACAACTGTCCAACAGGACTTGAACCCAGAAGCTGGGAAATGTGACAGACTCCCTTGCCTCCCAGCACAGCCTCATGCTAAGGGCGAGGGCTGCAGCCGGCTCCAGAGCAGCTGCTGGAGGGATGCTTGGAGCATCCCGCCAAGGCAGTGCCGCGCAGCCGGGGACTAGCACACCATCGGTAAGGAAATAACTTTGGGCCGTATTACCCTTAAATGAAAAGGGACGCTGCTCCTGCTGTTGGCAGCAGAGGACCTGAGCAACCACAATTTTAATTGTGCTTACCGTGCTGCGACTTAAAGAGACAGATTTCCAATCTGTCTTTGCTGACCCTGAGGCCCTCCCTATTTCAGGTTCGCTTTCATGCGTGTACCTTAGGTCAGACGGATACAGAAGTCTCTCCCTCTCTGTGACCTAACCGCTCACACAATTTAATTTGTGGATTTGTGCTGGCAGAATAAGAGGTCAGCCCCTGAAAACCCAGCCTTAACGTGTCCTGCTGACAGCTTCTCAGATATTGCCTATCTGCTACCCATATCACAGCGGCTGTATTCTCTCCTCATAACAGTAACAAACCTCCTTTCATTCTCCAACCTGTCATCTTTTCGCCCTGTGAATTTCCAATAATGTCCTAAAACACCAGCAGAGACCGAAAGAAAGAGCTGAGAAAATACTGCAACCGATGCTATGGTCCTGCATAATCCCCTAAACCATGGCATATATTCATATAAATCTATAATAAGAGTAAAGCCCTGGAACAAAACAGTACAGGTTTTCCCTTGTTATTTGTTTGGGTTTCTCTTTGTCACTCGGTGTATGTTAATATAAAAGACTGTAAGCAGTGGTACGCAACCAGTGCATTACTCTCAGCTAATGCATGCCTATGAGGCATTCCAGCTGCTCCTTCAACCTGAGCTGTTTTGTAATGCATGTGAACCTTGTTTGAGC
>JANHGO010000049.1:4144660-4197812 GCA_024606505.1 Aquila spilogaster
GAGGGGAATGTCTAATGACTGGAAGAATCAAACTTGGCAATGAAAACACAAAGCTCTTTTCATCAATTCAAACGCAGCCTCTAAAGCTGCAGATGGTTACCTCCAGCCTTGCCTATTCAGTGTGGGCTTGTGTAAAATGGCACTTTGGTGAATACTAATAGATCAAAACAAAGATTTAATAACATAAAGATGGAGTGTTCATTTTTAAATGAGGATACAGGTCAGCGTCTCAGAAAAGAGTAAAAGAAGTATCTTTATGTATAGGTCTAAGGTCCCCGGAGATTTTTAACTGCAAACATGATATCTTTAATGTACAGATTGTATTCAGTACAGCACAGCTATGCAGGGAGCAGGCTAAAAGCAAGCAGTTCTGATTTATTATACCAATTGAGCCTCTTTGCTACATGCAAATGTTGTTAACTAGTTATCTCCCTTTTAAAATCATACCTACATATATTTAGTTGAAGTCTATATTGTAGCTTGTATGCTTTCAGTCTCTTGTTGTAGATAAGAATGGAGCTAGTTAATTAGAAATTGCAGGCAGAAGTGCTGCACAAAAGAAACAAGTTGCACATTCAGCCGGACTTAGAGCTATTTGTTTTGGAGGTAACACCAAATGTCAGACAACTTGATTGGTTTTATTTTAAATTTTGAAGATACATATCTTTTATTTTCATCTTTCGAAAGAACTAATATAGTTTGATTTCTTATTTTATCAAGATGATACATTTAGATGTTCAGGCTCTCCTCTTAATTCTAGACTGCTATTTTATTTTTAATTTACAAAAATGCATTCAGGTGAATGTAAGATCATGTTAACTACTGGCGATGAGAAGTACAATTTTATAGATATTAATAGTTTCAGTGATTTGTGTCAAAAGTGATTTTGCTTTTAATGAAACTACCACGTTGTCTGCTCCTATGAATTTCTACTGGGATTGAATCTTTTAATATTGTATAGAGAATAGTTTAATTGGTGCTGGCATTTTGAAATGTAAAGGAAGTTCTGGTGACTTGTTGAAGAATGTAAACATAGAGCTAGTTTCTTAGTTACAGTAAATTGGCTTAGCTCTGTTGCACTGAGTTGCATTAATTTGTCCCAACTAAGGATCTGACCTCTAGTTTGCTGTAAAACAGATGCTGGTGGCTACAGTCAAAAGACCAGTAAGTGAGAGCAAAGTGCTATGAATCTGTTGCTTACTGTAACAAGCTGTAGAAGTCAGTGGTTGTGGGAATTTGCATGGAAGGAGTCGAGGGAGGAAACTCTTGTAGCAGTCAGGATACCAGAGCAATAGCTCTGGACTCTCAGAATTGGATCAAAAGTCATTAAAGGATATTCAACGTGGAAAAAACTGCTTGATGAGGACTGATGTATTGGCTGCTTTGTGCAATGATTAAAAGCAGATTATAAACTCCATGGGGCCCATAAGAGATATACAATCTCCACAGGCGGGGTTTTATAGTGTTTAGGAAACCCACACTAGCCAGATGGAAGATTCCCAGACACGCAAAACTACCACATACCCCAAAGAATTCTGCAGTGCAGCAGAGTTGATGTAAAGTTTCTTTGGCATGCAAGGCATGAAGAGGAACATAAGAGAGTCTGAAATGCAAAATCTAGTAAGAAGCATATCATGTCTTATATGAAAATATTACCGTTAACTAAGGTAGCAAAAAACAGGCAGTGTGAAATTATCAGGTTTAGAGGTAATAGGCTTGGAAGTGGTCTGCTTAAGGAATCAGGTTTAGTGAGGAATTAAGACTAATTGAAACGTATTAAAAAAGTCATGTGTGATCTAACTGAAAACAGTACATAGCAGGGACAGAATTTATTTAAGTACTTGGAATTCTGCACTAACACCAGTGACTCCTCTCAGAAAAATTCCCCCCAGACTACACTAATATGCCTGGTGAAATGACGAATTGAAAAGTCTGGTAGAGATACCTACTTGCTATAATAAAATCATCTAGTAAGTCGGTGAGGTTGTGCTCAACTTCAGAGAAATTCAGCATAGAGTAAAATCAGTGTAAAATTCTCTGAGTTTTGAGAAAATGAATCATTGAACTAGTACTGAAATCTAAGGTGAGCTGTACAAATTCAGTCACTCATGGCATATTTTTGACCTTTCTTGTTATGTTTTCAGTATCACCAAGCAGGTCTTGCTTACCTTGGTATGCCTAAGGTACCATTCACACCATTCAAAAGGAAATACGTCAGTTTTGCAAAGCTGTAGTGAAACATGTGTTCAACATTGAATCATATTATCTTAATTGGATGACATTTCGCTCGCCAGTTTTTAAATTGCGTGTTCCCTATTGCAGTCCAGTTAGCGTTTGCAGACTGGGACAGGGGGAGCTGCAGATTCTGACTGCCACTAATACTGATAGCTTCCCAACTCAGAGAGGAGAGGGCTTGTGTTAGCATAAGTAAAAAACTTCTGACTGAGTAACACAAAAACTCTTTGGCTGGTTTAGAAGCACCCTTCTCTTACAGCAGTTGTTACAACTCCCATCCAAGGTGCTGCCAGGCTCTCTCTGCAGTCCAGAGGAATGAATGTACTAATGATTCATAATGTCTTCTGTCATCTCCTTTTCAATGGAGGATGGCCCTTAGTAGATCATTTTGTGGTTTCAATACCAAAAGTTATTGTCTGTGATACTGCCACAGCAGGTTGTGGAATATCAATTTAATTGATATTTTGGGTGTCATAAGTAGTGGTGAGGTCTTTAGCATCTGATTGAACGTTTTCCTGGCATCGATCATAAACAGTATGCACCTAACAGAATAAAGGCAAGAAAATCCCAACCAAAATGGAATTACAGATAAGTTTTTCCTCCATTCCTTGCACAACCAAGATGTCCATTGACTGAATGAGAGATGAAGAACACAAAACTGAGCATACAGTCTAAGTGAAGTGTTTATTTTCTTTGTGTAGCTATGATTTACATTTACTTAACCTCTGTAAATTGTGGATTGCAGTGCAATACTTTTCTTAAAGTATGGGTAGTTACAATATAAACACAAATATTTATCATCATTTGAATATTTATCATCTGTCTTTCAGGAAAATACAAGCAGTCCTGAAACTGCATTCTCTCAAACAGTAAAATGTATTCCATGAAAGTCAAATGTTTTCAGAGTCAACATAATCACTGCATCCTAGTTTTTGACCTGTGTGTTCATTTACAGTTTGCTTATAGCTGCTTCACAGAGATGGAAGTCTGTAGATTACAACATGGTTTTATTGATTTATCAGTAGCAAAATACTCTAAGTATACTCAGTAAACTGGATCGGCTAGCTCTTGGGCTTGTATTGTATAGTATCAGCTTGTTGTGGAATACTTCAGAGCAAAATCAGAATGTTGGCATAGTTAACGTAAATGGTATAAACCAGACTTGCAAAGACCAATATTTAGTAAGGCCAGTAACACAAACAAATTAGATTTTGAAGTTGTTTGCCCAATAGGAGGAAGCATTCTGACACAGTATTTGTAAGTTTGTAGATAACTATTCTATGAAAAACTATTTAATAACTTTGAGAAACAGATTGAGTTCTCCTTGAAGAAAGGAGAGAGAACTTTTTCTCAGACTTGCTTTTCTACCAAGATGATAAAATGAGTATCACAGCAAATAATCATTTACTTTAATATTTTATATCCAAATAAAATAATTTCATGGCATTTGCATAGCCGTTACTAAATAGTATTTGGTTTGTTTGCAAGAGTCATTTATTTGTGGCTTGGCTGAGGGAATAAAAATAAATTTGCGGTACTTTCTGTTAATACTCATACTGTTTCTTAACATATGCAAAAGACTGAATACTGTAAATCTATGTGCAGGAGCTCAACAAGAAATACCAGGCTTACCGAAGTTTCTGAATTACGTATAAACTTTTGGAGAATTGATGGACTAGTCACCATCAAATAGAAATAATTGAGTAGGCCCAATCCAGCAAAGTATTTAATTTTAAGCAAGCTTGAAATCACTGAATATTCTCCCACTCCTTTAAACTGTGTACTTTACTGAAGCAGGTACTAGTTCTTTAACAAATATATATATATACACACAAAGTTCATGTTTCTAATCTAATTCTGTCATTTAAGTAATAGCCAGATGTTTTCAAAGCCTTTTAATTTTTTAAACAAGATTTTTTTGGAATGCAGCATTAATTGTGTTTGTAGACATGAGCACTAACAACAGCTTTAACCCCATAATTGCCCATTTTACTGGCAAATTACTCAACTCCCCTGCTCTAGATTTCTGCCATACATGGGGTGAATATAAGGACACAGATCTAAAGACTGAGTTGTCGTAAGACATAAATCTTTAGGACCAAATTTTATCATTTCTCTTTCAAATTACAGAATTTTCACCTGTAGAAAGTATCAGAATCCATCCTTTGGATGGAAGACACTGCAGGTATTGGAGGCATGAATAATAAAATGACTGTATTTTGCACTTTATTCTGGACCTCACAGTACATCAATTTCTATCACCTCATACTTCTGTTTAGCAATACAATCATATAAATGATTTGAAGGATGTAATAAGTGCACATCTACATATGATAAAAGGAATATCCTAAACAGAAAACTACACAAAAGACATTTCAAAGGTCTCTGATTTAAAATTCTAATGCTTTTGATGAATTTTAGAAGTTTTGATGTAAAGCCAAATTTTTATGCTTGCATGAGTAGAAATTAAAAGCCTTTTTTTCCCTAAAATCAGTCTCATTCATGTCACCACCAGGCGGAATTGCTACCAAGGCTTGAGTCTGGAAGCTCAATAGTTGAGAAAAATTAAAGCTGTCTTCAAAATTAGCTTAAGGTGCACTACTTCTTTCTTAATTCAGCCTTGCTCATGAATTCTCTCACCTCCCAGGAGCAGGAGAACAGAAATGTGACACTGAAGCTCATTTGCAGTTGCATGGAACACGTAGCAAAATGGGCTTAAAAGGACAGTGCAAAAAAAATGTTATGTGAATTGTCTTGCAAGAGATATTTGGAGACAATTCAGGTACCCGCTTCCAGAGATAGCTTACTGAGGCTTAGAAGTGGGAAGACTTGTTTTTACTTTCATGGCTTCAAATGGTTGGTAACATGGTGGAAGGACTCTGATGTGTTTTAAGAAATTCTACACATTTGAAGAAGACACTTCAGTCTGTGATGCTGATTCTCAGCTAGTATTTTAAAATCCCATTTTTTATGTGTGAATGAGCAGTGAGGTGTTTCTTCTGGTTTTGTCCCTACACGTAGGACTCCACTGCAACATCACCATAAGCTTCATGCTCATAGCGTCTATCTGTCATACTAATAGAAGGAGAGGATGTTTCATCCATGTTTTTTTTTGTTGATCCACTACTGAGGAAAGACTGCTTTTATTTTCTCTAGAAATACTCTTTAGGAGGATGACTAAGTGAGAGCCACCATACATCCAGGAGAAGTCTGTGGGCACCCTTGCCTTAAACCGGACAGGTGGGGAGCTCAGCTACCAGTCTGAGCCCGTTATGAAGGGCTTATCACAACTGGGAGCTCCACTAAGTCTTTTCTTCTTGCATCCAAAATCTTTTCTATTGTTCTTTGATCTCTCCAGTTCCACAGAAATCTTTCCAATGTGGACAACATCACATGAGTTACACAAGAAAGAATGTCTATTGAAATACATCAAACCTATTTTAATGTATAAGGGAGGAATTTGACAATGTTTTATGGGAAGGAATATTTTCACCACAGGTTCCAGATTGTTCTTGGTCACAAGGATGGGATCACCTCAGGGAGACAGAACATAGATGAGAACTGCCTAGAGCCAGCAAGTCTGCATCATAATATACAAATCTTTTGTAAAATATTTGTGGAATCGTGAAAAGCTAATGTTGTCTTCGTTGTTTATGATATCAGGAGGAGTCGGCCAAAGTTGTGCTTTGATGAGGTGGACTTGAGAAACAGCCTGAGCAATGCATCAGTGTTTGAGATTTTATGAACTCGTTGTAAGCATTGCTTGACTAGAACATGCTCAAAAGGGGTGGGACTGGCAACTGAAAAGTTCAGACCTAGCTCTAGAAGGAAAGCTTATTAGAAATACACAGAATGGTATTATATGGTGACGTATCTCATACTGATCCTTTTAAAGGATCTTAGTAGCCCCGTTTCCTACAGATCCTTATAAGTATTACCAGACTACTGTTCCTGCATCAGAAATCCTATCTCTTTGTTTTGAGTGTATTACTTATTTTTGACATTTTTTTTATATTCCTGAAGAGGAATTTACAACAAAACAAAACTTGCTACAAAGTAAGTCCTTTCTGCATTTACTGAATTACGTCTCAGATGAATGTGGAATAAGAGGGTTAAGTAGCCAAGAGAAATGAGCTCTGTATCCAGCAATTTTAGGCTCTAATTCTGCAGGCATTTATGCCTGTACTTCTTGTATGTGTGTGCATGCATGCGCACACATGAGGAACCCAGTCTAGCTCAAGACTACTTGTACATAAAGTTAAACAAGAAAAAAAAAAAAATAGCAGGTCTTTTCAGTCTTCTTGGTTGGCTGAGCTTCAGCAAGTCATTTCCCTTCTCTGCATGCTGTTTTTGCCACATGTAAAATGTGCATGATGCAAAATAGACTTGATGTCTGCCTTTTAAACACATAACATTTCTGACCATCCTTCCAGATTGTGAGTGTTCAAAGGAAAGAAAATTTGCTTTTCTGAGACTGTATTGCTATCAAAAAGAAGGTGGGGAAATGTTCAGAGACAGAATAAGCCTGCTTTTACATCATAGCTCTCTAATGATACTTTTTGTTATTACCAAAGGGCAGGACTAGTGTCCATCAGGAGCTGATAAGTAGTGTCAGCTTTCTTTCCTCTTTTCAAATGAATAAATACTGTGACAGAATACTTTCTGTGGTGAAGATACATTAGCAATAAAGTAAAGCTGCTAGCTTTTCTTAGGCAGATGACAGAGAGTTCCAGCAAGAAAATCTAAGAGAGCTTTGCCTAGTCATATCAGCACAAACTATGTGGAAATGCTGTCACAGTAAAGAGTAGGCTTACGTGTCAAGATTTCTCCTAGAAAAGAGACTAACTGTGATACGAAGAGAATGGAAACAATGACTGTCAGTACTAGAAGTATTTCAAGCTTATGGAAGGAGGTATAGAAAAGAGTTTTCTTGCACAAGTAAAAGTAGTAAGCTTTGCATAAAAGCAGTATATAAACTTTGGGACTGAAGCTGGAGTTAATTAGGTGAAGTTCTGTGATCTGATTAAATAATGTGATGAGTATCATTTGGCTTCCAGTATGCCAATATATTCTCTATTTCAATTACTTTTTGTTTTTTAACTCTTTAATGCCAGGCACGTGCTCAGATCTGGAAGTTGGATCCAGCAGTACAGGTCCTTGTCTGGTCTAAAGGACAAGTACATTATAGATATTAGTTTTCTGAAGCAGATGGTACTATAGCATAATGATTTCAGGGTCTATTTTTGTTTCTCATAAGCTCATTTATTTTAGGCAATTGGTATATGCTGTCCTGAGAAAGCATTTGAGAGCAAAGAAGGAGCAATACCTTTCACAAGGTGGCATTAAATCCGGTACAGATGCAGAAGTCCTGATTCTGTATTATTCTGTACATTCTGTACACAGTATTCTGTGTAGCAATCTACATTAATGCAAAGTAGAGTGAAATGCTGACAAAATATACCAACTGTGTTTATCACTCACTTTTCCTGCTGCTGCTGATGGCACAAGGTGAATAGTAATGGTGAGCTAGCTCATAATCTTCCAAACAGAAGGTAGAGAGCAAACAATTTGACAAGATTAGTTATTGTGGACCACAGATAAAGGCTTAATATTTTAGCCAAGGCCTGTGTAAGCCAGGTTTATTTTGAAATATGTCTGCTGTCAGGAGCCCAACTGGCTGTATTTGCTTCTAAGTTTAATCATATACTGAATTACTCTTTTGGGCTGAGAAGATGCTGAAAGGGATTTAGTAGGAATGCTTGTTTTGTGACAGGGCTTTTCAGAGATAGAACGGCTTGCCCTGCCAAATTTAAGGTCTGTAAGTTTAATGGAACATGCTTTTTGGAGTGACATTACAACCAGTGTTGGTCAGGCAGGAATTGGCAGCAGTGCCTGGAGTAATTAGATTCATCGCTGTGGTGTACCACAGTTTAGAGTTTGCTGATGCTGCTAAATCAGTCTCTAAGACTTGTCTTTTAAGACCATTTATACTAGTCAGTCTAGCCACCTGTCTGCCACAGGGCACAGAATTCCACCCAGTAATTCTGGCATCAGGTTTAAAACCACTGCTGAATACCCAGAATCCAATGCAAAAGTTGCAGAGGAAACTTGGTTAGGTAGTTAGGAAACTGGTCCTTCTGAGCCTCTATAGTCGTTAGCAGAATGATGATTTACGAAGGAATTATTACAGGCTGGTATATGACCCATTAAATGCAACCAGGTAAGGTTTTTTAGTAAATCAATTTGAACTTATTATTTTTCTAAAGGCAGGTTTTTCTGGTGACAAAAATAATATTTAAGTTTAGGAATAAGAATAGTTAAAGTTTCACTGACCCATACAGAGGGCAAGAGAGAGGTGCCTCCGTAGCATGGCAGGCCACCTACTGCTAGGCCTTGCCTGTATGTTTCAGGATTTGGTGCTGTGAATATTTAAGCATTTTATTCAAAGAGAACAGCTTCCACAACTGAAACTGAAAACAGTCCCTCAGAACCTATAAAAAAAACCTGTCTATAAATATCTAAGGTGTGCGAGGCAAGGGGATGAGGATGGACTCTTCTCAGTGGTGCGTGGTGATAGGACGAGGGGAAATGGTCAGAAACTGATGCATAGGAAGTTCCACACAAATGTGCGTGGGAACTTCTTAACAGTAAGGGTGACGGAGCACTGGAACAGGCTGCTCAGAGAGGTTGTAGAGTCTCCTTGTCTGGAGATATTCAAGACCCACCTGGACGCCTACCTGTGCAACCTGGACTAGGGAGCCTGCTTTGGCAGGGGGGTTGGACTGGATGATCTCTGGAGGTTCCTTCCAACCCCTACAGCTCTGTGATTCTGAGTACTTAGGCCACGAGCACTTGAACAGGTTAACTTTTGGTGAGCTATCCCAATTTTTTAAAGCAGTAAATGACAACACAACTCTTGCAGATTTAACCTGAAGAGCAGCAAAATCACCAGCAGATGAGTTAGGGCAAATCATGTCACACTTCCAACCACTTGCACAGGGTAATTTGCTGCAGGTTTACGATTTCAGTGTCACCTTCTTGCTCAGTGGTGCCTTGTCCTACAAAGTCTGAGCCAGTCACACAGTAAGATATAATGCTATAACTCTACTTCCCAAAACCCTGTTGTGTGTATGCTGTAGACAGCACAGGATGGAAGAAGGAAAAGACAGAAACTACTTTCTTAAGCTCCTTTTCAAGCTTCTGTTATTTCATGGTTATCCAAGTGCCAATTAGGATTCTGATTTAAAGCTTCAGCAATCCCCAAGGACAATAGCAGCCACAGCAGAAAAATAAATACTTGAGTTTTCCTTCGCCTCAGGCTGATCAAAGAAACACTGAAACCAACACATTTTCCCATTTCTCTATGACTACCATTTGCCACCAAAAAAATAACTTATAACTAAAAGGGTAGAGTTAATTAGGCTGAATGGTGAATTGGGACCTATGGTTTTTGTTGATTTTTATTTTCCCCTTGGGAAACAGATAAGCACGATGTTGCACCAATCAGAACCAGACTATGAGAGTCAATCCACAGAAGATGATGTTTATATCTGGACACCTCATTCACCATGCACAGAAGCAGAGCACTGATTCTTCTTGTTAATTTGGCCCATTTGCTCTCCATGCTTCTTTAGAAATTATTAAGCAGGCAAATTATGGGCCTAGAAATCTACATGTTTCACAGAATCACAGAATTGAAGAGGTTGGAAGGGACCTCTGGATGTTATCTAAGTCCGCGTTCCTTCTAAAGCAGGTTCCCTATGATAGGCTGCAGAGGTAACGTGGGTTTTGAACATCTCCAAAGTAGGAGACTCTGAAACCTCTCTGGACAGTCTGTTCCAGTGCTCTGTAAACCCCAAAGTAAAAAAGTTCTTTCTCATGTTCAGATGGAACTTCCTATGATCCAGTTTGGGTCCATTGCCCCTTGTCCTGTCCCTGGGCACTGCTGGAAGGAGCATGCTCCCATCCTCATAACACCCACCCTTTAGATTTTTATAAGTATTGCTAAGATCCCCTCTCAGTCTTCTCTAGGCTAAACAGTCCCAGGTCTCTCAGCCTTTTCTGATTAGGGACATGCTCCAGGCACCTCATCATCTTAGTGGCCCTCTGCTGGACTCTCTAGGAGATCCCTGTCTTTTTTGATCTGGGAAGTTCAGAACTGAATACAGTACTCCAGATGTGGCCTCACTAGAGCAGAGTCGAGGGAGAGGATCTCCTCCCTCGACCTACTGGCTACACTCTTTTTAATGCACCCCAGGATACCATTGGCCTTCTTGCCCACCAGGGTACACTGCTGGCTCATGGCCAACCTGCTGTCCACCAGGGCACAGAGCTCCTTACCAGCAGGTCAATCCCCAACCAGTACTGATGCATGCAGTTATTCATCCCCAGGTGTAGGAGTCTACATTTGCCCTGTTCCTGTTTTTTTTTTTACAAAGTGTTGTGACATTTTTCTGGTCTCCAATAACTCCAAAGTGTCTTGCTTTTAAAAGTTCAGCCTTGTCATGCTGTGAATCTTGGATGAGGACAAGCGCACACCATATATCTGAATGTTATTGGTTGGAAAATAAGAATGATATTAACATTCAAATCGATTAACCTTTGCAGGGACATTGTATTATACTGGCAGAAGATGGGTGGAATATCAAGGATACTATTTTAGGTGTCTGACTGAAGTGCTATGACTCAGCATCCCTGCAGGCATCCATTTCCCTCCTCTGATGCTCCGAGGAAGCTGGCCTCCTACTGGCACCTGGTGCCTCTTCCACTAGCTTAGCTGGCAGGGATGCTGCTGGCTGCTTTTTCCTCTGGAAGATCCCATCCGGCCTTCTGAATGCTCCAAAAGTATTTCTGACCAAAGTCAGACAGGTCAATTTAAAGGTGAATGGGTCAGCCTCACTCCTTTAGAAAGTGAGGGGACAACCAACCTGCTCAAAGCCATTCACCAGACAGACACAGGCCATTTGAGTGCAGAACTGAAGGTTCAAACTAGTTAAAATTGCTATCGAAATAAAGAGGTTTATTGGAAAGTCTCTAAGATTTCTGAAATTCACCACGGAATGTAATACAAGTGTTATCATATCTGCCATCCAGTTTGTGTACAGTAATTAGGTTGGATATGGGTGTTCATTAAAAAGAAAAAAAATCATTTTTTTTTTTTTTTTAAAGAAAAAGCTCTTAAATGTGTTCTTCTAGAGCCAATCACACCTCTTTTCTTTTTAATGTTGTGGTCAGGAGAAGTATAATGAGTAGTGAGAAATCTCAGGTGCCTGAAAAAGGCAATAAAAGCTAGTATTCACATTAGCTGAAAACAGTTTTTCCTCATTTTTTATTCTGAGCCCATGTGCAAGATGCTGGTATGGGGTAGTGTGAACCAAAAGAGCAAATGGCAAGAATGAACACAGCTTTGAAAGAGAAATAACAATTAGTGAATGGATCTGCCCTCCAGAAAAAGTGGTAATGGCACCAATTTTGTCCCTATTGTATGTCCCAGAAAGTAGACGTACAAATTTTTTCTGCATCTAGGTTTGTGCTGCTTACAATATCCTCCATAAACTGACAAATGATACCATTCTTTTCATTACCTAGAAAGTTGCATTCAAGGAAATATAGTTCTGGCTAATAGCTATACCTTAAAAAAAAAAAAGTAAAAAAAAAGTAATATTCAGGAGAAACCAGGCTAGACTTAAAGGGGATTCAGCTTCTCCAACCTTCCCAGCAATTGCCTTCCAGGCTATAAATTGTGAGAATGGGAACAATTGGAACCTGAAAGTGCTTTTTACAATTACCACTTACTGTTTGCAAAGCTGCTCTGTTTTCAAAGGTATCAACATTACATGGCAAATTCTGATTAAAAAGGTGAAATGTAGAAGTATTATTTATAGGTAATACTAAATAATTTCCAATTCCTTTTTATTGCTCATAATAGCTAGATTAGAACATAGAAGTTCTGTTAAAGCTGCTGTTATTAGCTGGACTGAAATAGCAGAAGGATGTTAACTAAATCCTACATAAGGCACAAGAAGCGCATAGAATTCAGATCCCTGTTCTGTTCAAATGAGCAAGCACTTTGCCCCTGACTTCCAGAGGATGGGTTGAATCTGGTGTATGGCAGAGACTCATGCAGTACAGTTCATCTTTCCCTTCTACAGCTCCTTTGCCAACTTCCACTCCATTATCCTGGTTTCTGCCCTCTGAAGGGCTCCAACATCTCAGTAAAGGTTAGAGGATGAAGAGGACACCATCTCCTCACCGTGCTAAAACTCCATCCCCAATCCCCAGCATTATTAGGAGATAACCTCCTCCTGTCTGTTTCTGCATTTGAAGCACCAGATAACCAAATCAACAAGCTGCCAAACATACTACCTCATTCTTCTTTGCTTAATCCTGGTATATTTCCATATTAATTCCTCCCTAGTCACCATCATGGTAACTGTCCACTGCTGTAGAAACACCAATGTATTCACAAATCTTTTACAATTTAGGCGCCATCTGACTGATCATATTCTGTAAGATCATGTCCTCTGCAGGCCAGCAATGCTCCTTTCAGATCCTTTGTTTCTCTTTCTCCAATTGCAACTGATTTACCCTTGGGGTACTCTCTTTACTTGTGACTGCATCTTTGTCCTTAATTCTGATATAATTTTCCACCCCTGCCCACTTTGCAACAACCACATATAATCTCCCTTCATGAGTATAAGAAGGAAAGATAGTCATTGATGTCTGGTGCAATGCTCTTCCATCTAATAGCAACTTAAATGGGCTGAGGGCTAGTATGCTTAAAGCAAATCACAGTGTTGTACCTAGACATCCTGTGACTTGGTCTGTTATCCCCAGAGACAGGAAGAATAAGAAAGACATAGCATCTTTACATCACTGAATCACAGTTCCTCAGAAGGGGCTTCAGTCTTAAGTCATTTTTGACAGTGAAATTAAAATGGCATCTGTTCCAAAATGGGTAGTGGAAGCTACCATACTCTTCACGTTCATCAATATGCTCATGAACTGAAGCATCCCTATTGCAGTGACCTCACTTCCTTTAGAGATGAGGCTGTTTTCACACCTTTAGCCAGGACATCACATTTATTCTCCCTACCATTGCCAAGAATGTGAATCTTCATCCGAACTTCTACTTGGAACTTTTGCATTCCTCTTCTGAGGGTAATGCTGAAAGTTGCTGTGACCAGCATGGGAAAGCAGTTGGATCTCTTACAGCCGCACACCACATCCAGTACCACACCAAGCATCTTCCACTGTATTTAGTCTAACTTCCAGGCACAATCCTCATACACTTAGTTGTCTTTTCATAAGAGATTATTGCATTTTTTTCCAATTATTACTCAATAAATATTCTACTTCTTAGTTCACACACAGTGAGAAACCAGGTCTGCATATGGCAGTGGCTGACTGGCAAGTACAACCTAACTATCAAAACAGAAAGACCAAGGGTGGAAAACTGAATTGAGCGCGTTTGCAGTTCATGCCAAGAAGCTCTCTTGGACACAAAAGCCCTGTGAGCTAATTCCTGCCTTTTACTCATCATGCACGTATGCAGCATGTTGTTGCTATTCACCTGCACACTCTTTACTATCAAAAAATGTGTTGTAAGAAAGGACTGTAAGTCTTCCTTTTCATACCTGTAAGCCAACAGACTTGAGCTGCAGCCTTCTGACACAGTCAAAGAAAGAAAATTGCAGCACATTGCTGTGTGTGTAGAAGCAAGCTGGGTGCTTTCCAGAACGTTACCCGTGGGATTCCCAAAATACTGAGAATTTTAATTCTTCCTTTGTTGCTGATGAGCTGGAAGGACACATTCCTTATTTGCAGACCACATTTCATTTTCTTAGACCTGTATTAATACAAGGTATTAAAATCTATCTTCTATGAGCAGGACTTCTGGGCTTACATATCAACAGGGCTGTAATAATATTTTGATATTTTCTGCCAAGTTTTTTCTGGAATGAAAGCTATGTAGAAAGTTTACTTCAGCCCAACGTGACTTCTTGAATACTTTTTATTTAGACAGATATATATGGAACTATTTATATCTCTATGTAGCAACTGATACAGCTCACATATTTCTAAAAAATGAGACTGTTTCTAGATGCACTCAATGAATTGCCTGGAGATAACTACCGCAGAACTGGATGTTTTATCATGCAAGCTGAAAACTAAATTGTTTTGTTCCCTTGTTGACTGCAATACACACAAGGAACTCTGTAAATTCCAAATTACAGCTGCCAATTTTTTCTACATTCCCTAATCAGATCAGTTATAACAAAATAGATACTTGAAGTCTTTATAATCTGAGGCTACCTGGAAAATACGTGGGTGGAGCTTGTGGAATGATTGAGGAAGGAAGAGAAATGCAGCAGGATATATATATATATATATGTATGTGTATATATATATAACAAACAGATTCCTTTGAGGTCCACTGCTAACATCCCTATTTATGGAGAGATATGCTACTAATAATGATATTGCACAGATCTCGAATCAGTTATGTTTTTAATGTCAATATATGAAATCTATTTCAGTGACTCCTGCATAACAGCACTGATACTGTTCAAAAACCATGGAATCACTAGAGCCTCAAATATCCAAACAGAGACAAAGTACAAAGTCAGTAAATTTGGTGGAATATAGAGCCAAAAAGCCTTCTTCCAGTCAAAAAAGGAAGTCTCCATTCTCTCTGTGTGTGGAAGAGAACATATTCCATTCCCTTTGCAATAACTTCTCAAAAGCTATATAAAATGAGAATGATATAGAAGAATTAAAGGTAAGTATCTGTAGTGATCACATTTTCTCACATTTGATTATGGAGGGAAAATCCTTATTTTGATTGGCTGGAAAACTGAACAAAACTTTTAAAAGAAGCTATGAATTTATCAGCTCCAAGCATTCAAAAAAAATCACACATGAATGCATGACCTTCAGAAGTCATAAATTCACTTTAAGTATCTGAGATGAAGACTTATTCTCAGTGAAGTAGATGGCAGATTTGATTTCAACAGAGTATGGATTCCACTCTGTCGCATTTCCTAAAAGGCTTCAGGTTGGTTTTATTTGCAAGTATTTCTAAGCCTGGAAGGTACGTTCCAGTTAAGTTTTCAATTTTTTTTCTTTGCAGAAGAGCAAAAAACAGAGAATCTAGCAAACAAACAAACACATACAACTTAGATTTTGGAAGAACTGAGAATCTCATTAAAATAATAATGATAATAATAAAGAGATACAGACTCAGAACTTTAAAACATACCACGTTTGAGACAGAATATGAGGCAATACTGTTGTAGCTCATGGTTCTCAAAATCTACTAGTTAATAAACATTAACAGGAAGAGAGGGGCTAGTGCCATCAACTCCACTGAAACTCAGTGGTTTGTTTTGTTTTGTCTTCTGATCACAGACTCGAAATTAATGTGATTAAATAAAAAGTTCAGGCTTCATTTAAAGAAATGTCTTTTTTTCTTTTTTTCTTTTTTTTTTTGCTATGTTCAAAGAGCCCCCCCCTGCCTGGTATAAACGAGGGTCTGGAGTTTCTACAATTCCATGACAAATTCTACCATTCATTTTACCAAAAAAGGATTTTGCATGGGGATAATTCCTTTCAACTCCAGACAGTTATTTTTTTCCAGCAACCTTTCTGAACAAAAGCTGTTCAGCGATAAAAATAATAAAACACAACCTGTTACACTGATCAGATACAGCGACAAGGAGCACAATTTATGTTGTCAAATTTACAGAGCAGAGATGTGCGTTGTGCACATTTTTCTTGGGAATGTAAACTCTAATCATATACACACAAATTTAGATCACATCTAAAATGAGGTACCTTCAACCTACAGAAATGGAGCTTTTGTAAGTCACTAAGAATAAACAGATGGCCTGCTTTCCAAGAGCTCTGGAAGGACAAAGCCAGCCCTTGAGAACAAACGGAAGAAGGAAAATGGTCCACCCAAAACATTACTTGACCTAACAATTTACAAGGCCACATGAGGAAATACAGATCCCCCCCAAAATGTGCTCACTTTGGCTGTGAGATGTGCAAGAAGCCTGAATCATGATGAATTGTTTCCTTTCTCTCTTGCTCAATTTCTGCTCTCCTATCTCAAACCCGGTAAATTGTGCCTGCTTAGTGAAGGGCAAAGGAAAGGGGAGATGGACCCAGCTAGGACTGAAAAGGAAAGCAAGGAAATGAAAGAGAAGTTGGGTTATTATTTTTTAAACCTTCCATGCCCTATGACACTTAACACCACGCAACTCAAACAAAGGTTTTTGGGAAAGCTCAAAACAAATACTGTAAAACAAAGGAAAAAGCCAATTCCAGATAAAACATTTTTCTAAGCTCTGTGCCCACATTACACTGTAATAACGTAAACTGATGCAGAGGTTGATTTTTAAGTTTCCTGTTAGACTCCAATCTAATCAGCCATATAACTAGCTTAAACATTTGGAAGCTTTTCTCCACTTTTAAGAGTTACAGAGTTAGACATCAGTTCTTCATAATGCCTGTATAAGCTTTTATGTCAGGACCACAGAAATGAGTTCTCCTGAATGCATTTTCAGACACAGGCATGGAAACCCAATACAGAAAGTAGGCTACTTTTTTGTTGTTGTTGTTTTAATCCCCTGAACAAGAAATCACAGGAACAGAGGGGAGGCAAAGCTCAGTTTTTAAACCCAACTTTCCTTCAGAGTGCAGTGTTACCGTCAACTGTGCACCCTGTAAAGGAATTTGCTAAGGATTTTCTTTGGGGGGAGAAAAAAAAAGCAACTAATAAAGAAAACTCCTTGCCACTTGATCAGGTTCGCCACCGCACTTTTTAGCTGACTACTCCATATGATCTTTTGTCTGCCTCCACTCCTCCCCGTCTGTTCAGATGGAACTGTGCCCACTCACAAATTGGACAGTCCCTGTTGCAGAGATGCCAGATGCAGGATGAATACTTGAACAACAGAAAAAAAAAAGTAGCTTTTGGATGCTTCTGACTGCCAGCAAGACACGGCTGCATTGCAGAAAGCACAATACAAAAAAAAGAGCATGCAAACGCAAACAACAAAACCCACCAAAAAAAAAACCCAACCAAAAACCCAACCCCCAACCAACCAGCTGCAGCTAACTTTTCAAAGAGGTGTGTCTGAATGCCTCCCGAGCCATACACAGGAGTGCGCCGGCAGGCCTGCAGATATGGTAGCAGCAGATCAGTAGGAGCTAAGATTTGTTAGATGCATTAATCAAAGAAAACTAAACTTTTAAGAGGATCAGCTCAGATGGTGCATTATTTTCATTGTGCATCTCAACACCAGTGGAAACCTTGGCTGGCAATTGTTTGTCACTCCTAACATTTCTCACAGCTTTTGCTGGTAAGGTACTGATGGGCTGCAAACACGACTAGGTCTGAGAAGTAACATTTCTTACATGTTTTAACTGCACTAGAGCCCTAGGAAATGTCAGTCTCAATATTTGATGAAGTAGATAAGCAGAGAAGTGGCATTTTATTCAAATCTATCCAATTTGCCAATAATTACATAGAAGTGTATTCTGCTGTACAACAGAAAAATGAATGGAAATGGGAATACGAGGGGAAAAATCAGTCACTGAAAAGGGCATCTAGCAAAGCTCCACACAGGGATGCTCTCTTCCTGCAACCTTGCAAGTGTTTGTATGTATAAAAAAAACCATATCTTTTATGTCCAGATTGCTTCTGGTCTCTGTGGAAATGGGTTCAGAGAAACACAAAAACCAGACAGTCAGATATATAACCAGGGTCAAGTCTTGTCAGAAGTTCAGGGAAAGGTGTCTGACAGAGGAGAGCAGCTGTTGCTGATGGCTGAAAAGGTGGTGATAATCCACTGAACTGCTGCTTTGCAAGGATAGGAGGTGAATCTGGAGGCACCAATTGATTGCTTGACAGACACAGTGCAACTTCAGCGCAAGAAGCTGAGATACAGCTGAAGTTCTAGGATAGGTGATAAACATCTTAGGTCTACCAGAAAACACAGTACAGCTCCTCACCAAATTCAGTTTCAATTCTACATACTTTTGCTTTAAACTGCTATGAAAATGACTGGATAGGGAATACATTTTTAAATTGGGAATGGTTATTAAACATTAAATTTCTACCAGTATAAGTCATTTAGTATTAATAACTTTACTTCATAATTAACTTTGCATGACAATAGTAGCTAGATACCCTCATCCTGTGATAAGCAACAGGCCCCTCTACCCTAGAGAGTGTATAATCAAAACTGACAATAGAGAAAAAAGGATAATGTACGGAGAGATTAAGTGAATGTCCAAGGTCATACAGACCATGCACCATAGAGGCTGGAGCTGAACTCAAAGATTTGGAGTTGTACTGGCAACTGCTGCTATTTTTATGTTCCTAAAGCACAGAGCTGTGAGAAGACTCAGCAGAGAAAGGCATATTATGGGTCTAAGTCTCACCTGAGGATTAGCTATCTCTGAGGTCAAGAAATCAACCATCAGAGCTGGATTTAATCCTTCTGCAATTTAGAAAACAGTTCTTCATCAGTCACCATGAGTGCTGAAAGAGTTAACACACAGAATCTGGTATAAGTGCTGCTGAGACAATGAGAAAGTAGATGAATGTCTCATCAATATTAACATGGATTAATGTTAATGTTTATTAACCTGAAAAGATTTTGGGAGCACTAAGGAATAAAAACAGCTGGGTGTTCTGCAAAATCTTTCTTCCTGCCAAAGCTCTGTCTCAATTGACTGTCTGCCACCATGTCGCCTACACCACTCTTTCTGTTTCTGTCCCTGACTGTCTAAGCATTTTAAATATCCGGTGAGATAAAGACACTTCTTTATTTATGAGATGACAAAGAAAAGACAGGACAGGGTGGCACTGCTTATCTGCTTTTTTATTGCTGAAGTATTAGCAGGTTATCAGTACCTCCAAACAGTATAGCAATTTGATTTCAAAATTGGTTTCATTGCTGCCCTTTTCACCTCACTTCTGAGAAGACTTAGAGTCACATTCTCTACTGATTCTCCTCCTCTGGCCCTACAGAGATTGAAGAGATACTCAGGTTCAAGTGTAATGTTCACTGAAAACACTAACGTTCAAGAAAATCTCCGCATAGTTTCTCCATCAAGGCTTTGTTTTGATCAGTCTGCCAGCCCATTTATCATCAGCTCCACGAGTTGCATACATAAATGCAATAGTGATTTTTGGTATAGTTGTGGAGCTATTCAAGGGCTGATTATTAAGATACGTTCAAAAAATCATCTGCTACCAAAACTCAATAATAAATGAAAATAAAACTTGTAGACAACAGATTCAGCTATATGCCATCTATTGTGCTATAAGAGATTGCACAATGATTTTCTTTTCCCCACTTGCTGAATCTTTGATGCATATATTCAACTTTGAGCACTGCATTTTAGACGTGACTGAAGCTAGCGATTTTCAATGCTGACTTCCATTTTTTGATCTAGCAGAGCAGAACACATTTAGTTGGAAAGATTATCTTTAGAACATAAAGACGCTAAGGTGCATACTCTGCACTCCTGCACCTGGGAGAATGGCTGAGCATGTCCCTGCTGTATCCAAGTAGCTCTGCCTGAACAGGACTGCTTTATATCTGACACTTCCATCAGGCAATGATTTCGGCTAATAAATCTGGGTTACATATGACGATAAAATGATGTCTTCTTATGATCATATCCTTGCTTTTGGGCAAGAGATTTAATAGTTTCTCCATCTGTGGAGGGGATAGTGCCTTGTAGAAAATGAGTTGCTTTTCTGGATCCCATAGGAAAACAGTAATACTTGAGAACTCTATGTCTTGTGTTAAAACTAATTTCCTATTTCTTTTCCATTTTTCTTCTTTTTTTTGTTGTTTTGTTCTTTCTTAGCAATTTATAGGTAAAGCAATTCATTATTCCTTCAGAAACATTTATGAATGCACAGATTTTATTTCATGTTTCTCACTTAACCGTGAAAATTATGTCATCTGTCTTTGTATTTCTACCATTAAAACAAAATTTTTATTCAAACTGGATATCATAAGAAAGAAGTTTCTTCTGTCAACATTTTCACCTCCCTTCAGATAAGCTATGAGCTATAGCCAATACTACTCCAATACTATTTATATATCATCGTTATGGATCATTGTGAAAGAAAAATTCACTCTTCTTCAACTCAGAGAGCATTAAGAACAAAATATGCATTGACAGTAACTTCACTGCTATATACTTTTTCCTTGATACTGATTTATATGTAAGTCTAAATTACTGGCAAAATAAGTAAATATGAAATGACAGACCAGAGAAGAATCTGATTCTTTGTAAATGAGAAACTCAGCTACTGATGTAACTCGTTTGGCCAGGAGTGCAAACTGAGACTTTTCAACTCCAATCATCTAATTTGAGGTGTGTTCTCATTTTTAAATGAGACATTTACTAAACTTCTGCATATATACAGGAAGCTAATTCATTTGAGAGAGCAGTCATGTTTCCATCTCAATACAATTAGAGCAAATTGTCTTTAAAACAATATTGATTTTAGATTAAAGCTTTCCACTGCAATACCAGTAGGCAACACTTCTCTTATTTAACCTTGACGATGGATAATGTCAAATTCAACAGAAAGATTTTCATTAAAGAGCACAGCCAAAACAATTTTGACTCTTAAGAGAGAAAATTAGTGAAACCATGTTAATTGTTCTATCAAACAAATAAACATCCTGCTACAGCGGGAAAAGCTGCAAACTCTTCTTGTATTTCATTCATAATGTTTCAGAAACATTAAAAATTTCTGCTGCACAGATATTTGGTTTTTACTGTAACTTAAGATCATGGTTTGACTTGCCCACTCTGTATCAAAGGCAAACATAATCATGATCTCTTTTAACCGTTAAGTCTCATGTTTGTTCTCAAAGGTAACTAGGAACAGACATTTACCCATTCAGTATCACATCAAAATGAGAACCTATCTTCTACCTAAAATATGCAAATACAAAAAGAAGGACTCCTGAAGGGGACAGGATAAACCAAAACATCTTCTGGAAGAGAAACCGTTCAATCAGACAGAGCATATGAAAGTCAAAATGTTAAAATTTGTGAACAGAAACTCAAGTACCTCCTCTCACATAGTTTTAAGAAACAAGAGTCATTGCTTCAGTGCATCAAAAGAAAAGCCACTGAACTATAGAATTACAGAACTGTAGAATCATAGAGCAGCTTGTGTTGTTAACCTCAAAAATTGTCCAGCTCCAACCTCATTGCCTTGGGGAGAGTTGCTGAGCATGAGATCAGGCATTAGGTCAGGTTCCATCCAACCTGACTTTGAACACCTCCAGAGATTGGACATACACAGTGTAACATTGTAATGTGACGGAAAGCATAGCAATGACAGCACAGTAGAAAAGTCCTGGGCTGCAGTAGGTGAGGATATGCTCAAATGTGGCAGACATAAGCACAGAAACAAAGGAAAAGATCTGCTTACCCTTGGAAGGCCTCAAGTAGGCAGAAATCTCCAGCAAGATACTCCTACCTCCACTGGCAGCCCTTCAATAAGGTCTCAGAAGAAGTGGATCCTGGCTCCAGCAGGTGCATTGCCTGCACCTGAGCTCCCCTGGGTTGGCCCTGCCTTCCCACCAGGTGCTCAATCACTGGTTCAGGCCATGAGTTCTCATTTCTGCTACACACAGCCTCTCTGGGAAGCCTTTTTTTAGCACCTCACCACCTTCTCAATGAAAAATCTTCTCCTCACATCTCTTCCCATTTCTATTTTCAAAAGCACAGAAGGCAACTACAGATCACAAACTGGAGGCTGCCACTAGGCTGAGATCATCTGTTCACACCGGATGTCTCCCTAAGGATTACAGGTGGTCAACGTAAGTACTTGCATGTGAATGTGAGCCTGTCCATTTTCAGATTTGATAGTCAGCAATCTAGACTCACTGCACATAACAGATGATGGTGTTACGATCAAGTGGTGTATCTTCTCCCAGTAGAAAAGGAGTGTGAGGAAGCTCCACAAAAGCAAACAAACTGAAAAAAAAACAAGCAAAGAACAACAAAACAAATACAGAGAAAACTAGATACTTAGGAAACAAACAAACAAGCAGTAAAGAGAAAATGACATTTGGTTTGAATCTAACCTAAGTATTTAAGCATTGCAAATAAGACCAAGGCAAATAGTAGCAGCTTTCAGAAGTATATTTGCACGATGCCCAGTCTTGAACCTCCTTTGTTCATTCAAAACATGAATACACCTCCAGTTACACCCATCATAGCAGAGAGTAATAGCTCCACTCTTTCAGGTAATGAGTAAATACCAGTTATTTTGGTAATGTTGTTTTCAGTTCATCGTGGTTACAATACATATTTTCTTGCCACAGCCTGTATGAATGATGGAGAATGTTGACACTTTTACCTTTCCTATTGTTTTGGGTGTTGTTTTCTTGGTAATATAGAGACTTACTATAATAAAAGCAGTCACTGCGAATTGGTAGTTTTTATTCAGTGCCCTAAGTGGTCATATGATTCCCTTGAAAGGGTTTGGAACGCTGTCCTTGGCTCCAGTGAACATTTACAGAATACCTCCCCGTGCTAAGACCCTGAAAATTGTATGCATTTAAAAAAAAATATTATGAAGAGAATGTTCTCATATCTTTCCATGTTTTGTCACTTCTCTGAGTTATAAAAAATAAATAAACCACGTGACCAGTCCACATGCTGCCACAGTGCAAACAGGTGCATGACCACAGCCACATTACTATAATCACTTTGCAGGACTAAGATAGAGAACTGCATTGCTATCACAGCAAGGATACACTTCGGGGCAGGGGTAACAATGATCAGCTTCAGAGCCCGTTCAGTGCACCAGGACTCAGTTACTGCTATTCCTTATTCTCAATGGCCTCATCTCCTCCCTGCCATACACTAGGATTTCACTGAGATAAACTAATTTTGAAAGCCATTGTTTTCTGAAGTTTGTTTTATATATACGTATATAGGTAAATGCACAGGGGCATTCCTCTTAAAGAGATTATTTGAAGAAAATAAAAATTGATTATAATCCTGCTATGTTACCTAGGATCTTTTAACATTATTTTAAGAAAACCTCTCCCATGAAGTCCTAACACATTGATCCACGTTACTGAAATTGCTACATGACAGGTAGACAAAAACAGAAGATTCTCTAAAGGCAGAACCTTTACTTGGACCTTCAAGTATATTTGTGTGTTTGCCATCAGTGGCGTTCACATCCTGAGTGACTGACTGAGACATCCAAGTTTCCTACTGTTGCAATACTTAGTTATGTAAGATTTAAAAATCCATCCCTTGGATGTTAAATCTTTCGTAGGCTAGCTTAGATCTTCTTTTGTGAATTCTCCCATGTCCAAAGTATTTTGCAGGGTTTACAAAACTTTTTGACAAGTATTGATTAGCAGCAACATGCCTAATTTGGTCCTTTGAGTCTTTGCTAAATGCTTGTCGAGTTATCACACAAAAATCCAGAAAAATGAAATAGTCTGGGTCCCTCAGTGAGCTCTGCTTCTGCTTATCACTTCTAAGTGATAGCCCAGCAGGCTTAAGCAGGCAATCCTTTCTTGAGGATGGGAGGAAAAGACCATCTTCAACACGTTCAACCCAGTGTTATCTCCTGTCATGCTCTGGAAGTGACAACTGGTACCACATACTACTACCTCTAAGTCAAATTTTCTCACTTTTCTTCTTACAGCCGTATAGGCTCAATCAGGAGGCCTCATCGCACTAAAGATCATCTTGTGGCAGGACTTTTGGCTGCTCATCTCTGTTGCCTACTCTGATGACACTGAAGGGCTTTAGCTCTGGGCTAAATCCCTGTCCACGCAAACTGAAGAAGAGCTGATGGCCCTCTGGACTGGTGTGCTTCCAGCATCCTTGGCAAGAAGCCACTCATTGGTCCTAAAATGAAAATGCATGTGTATAGGAATGAACTGGCCTCTGGCTTGGATTAGGACATAGAATTGTATAACAGTTTGGATTGGATGGAAGCTTAAAGCTCATCTTGTTCCAACACCTACTGCCTTGGCCAGGGATGTCTTCTACTAGATCAGGCTGCCCAAAGCTCCATGCAGTCTGACCTTTCAGGGACCAGGCATCCATACCCATGGAAAGAAACATCAAGCAATGAAAGTTCAAAAATAAACCAAAACTTATAAAATTATAGATCTCTAAAATATAAAGTCATTTTTTAAAGGGCCTTCAAAGACTTCAGTGCAAACAAGTAAAAAGTCACTAGGGTCTTACAAAGCACTAGTAGGTGAAGTAAGTAGCAGGTAAAGTTCTAGATGTTATTTTATCATAGTTTTTAACATTTGAAGACACTGTTATACGTATCAAGGAAACTGGTCTTGCACACTCAAGAATCCTTCCTGCCAAAATGGTCTGTAGATCAGACACAATGAGTTTACACTGTATTAATTCTTTTAAGAATTCCACTATCAACTCACTGCAAAATGAGTTTGGAAATAATCGCAAATATTCTAGTGCTAATGAAATTACTTATAAATTGCCAAAAGACAAGGGTTTTTTTTCCTGAAAATTCCTTTTTAAGATGTATTTTTAAGTTCTTTGTATTAATTCCTTTAATTTTCACTTATTTCCTGTCAAATCGTCCAAAATATTTCACAACAAGAACCCTTAAGATTCTGTTTGCAGGGTAGATGCTATAGATATCACGAAGTTGATCTTTCTAAACATCTAGATTTCAAAAAAAAGTATGTTAACCAACAATATGAAAATTGAGAAACTTCAAAATTGTTTCTATCATCAATCTTTTATCACAGAATCATAGAATCCTTAGAGTTGGAAGAGACCTCTGAGGGCCATCTAGTCCAACTCCCCCGCAATTAACAGGGACACCGCAGCTACAATTAGGTTGCCCAGGGCCTTATCCAGCCTCACCTTGAAAGTCTCCAGGGACGGGGCAACAACCACAACACTAGGTAACCTGTTCCAGCACCTCACCACCCTCACTGTAAAAGACTTTTTTCTTATATCTGACCAAAATCTACCCTCTTTGAGCTTGAAGCCATTTCCCCTTGTTCTGTCACCTCAGACCCTGCTAAAGAGTCTGTCCCCTTCTTTCCTGTAGCTCTCCTTTAGATACTGAAAGGCCTCTCTAAGGTCACCTTGCAGCCTTCTCTTCTCCATGCTGAACAGCCCCAGCTCTCTCAGCCTGTCCTCATAGGAGAGGTGTTCCATTCCACGGATAATTTTTGTGGCCCTTCTCTGGACGCACTCAAACAGGTCCATGTCTCTCCTGTAGTGAGGACTCCATATCTGGATGCAATACTCCAGATGAGGCCTCACCTGCACAGAGCAGAGGGGCAGGATCACCTCCCTCAACCTGCTGGTCACGCGTCTTTTGATGCAGCCCAGGGTACAGTTGGCTTTCTGGGCTGCGAGGACACGTTACTGGCTCATGTCCACCTTGCCATCCACTATTTCCCTTTTAGTAACAACTGTTGCTCTTTCTACTCATGGTTCAACTTCTGAACCAGTAGAAATTGTACAGTGTTTTCAAAACGACTAAAGCAAACTAAATTTCACTGACTTTCAGTTTTGCTCAACACAGCATGCCCCTCCAACAGTAAGTGACAGATGTGTCTATTGTACGCAGTAGGACTTAAAAGGCATTAATGCCTTTTTGACAGGATTCATTTCCCACCTAAAATGTTCTGTCAGACAGAAATTGGCAGAATCGCTACAAAATTCCTTCGTCCTGGATTACAATTGTTAAAAGAGAGCTTTTAGAAAGACATCTGAAGGGCTTCTGGGTCTGGTATGTTAAGATACATCCAAGAGAACCAAGGCTTCTTGCTTACTGATGAATTCAGGAAGAATCCAAAGCTTTGAACTCCTTCCTGCTGAAAAACAAACTAAGCCACAGCAGTGCTGTCATATGGGCATGACACAGGAACAAATCCACTTTGCTGTATTTGTGTGATGTTATTCGAATTCATTCTGAAATAATATCTGTTTCTAGAACGGTGATGCATTTCCATGTTTATTGACCATGTAGGAAAGGATTTGGCCTCTTTCACTAAACAATAACAAAAAGAAGGTGGGGAATTTTCTTGGTCTAGGTGATTATCAGTACTATTGTAGAGATTAATATTGGCTGCATTGAGCAGTCACGTGCATCTACAGATTTGGTCTGGGCAGAGGTTAGAGCCACAGAGGGGGCTATTTTTCTTTCTGATGCTGATAGTAGACCAAAGTGCAGTGTATGAAAACTCCCAGTCCTGCGAGTAATAGCTATGTTGTCATTGCCAGCTTTATGCCTATATTGAAACCAGAATTCTTCCCAGGAAATCTCTGGCCATTATAGTGCTCCTTAGCACACAGTAATCAATCCAAAGGAATGGATTAGTGAATTTAACTCAAAAAGAGGTGAGTTGGTGCAGCTATATCACTTGTCAATGCAAACAGCCTTTACTGGAAACCCCAAATCTTGTGCACTAGACTTAGTGTGCAAAATTGCCAAATCTCCAAGGAAAATGCCCCGTACAGAGATTTTAACAGCTGAGGTACAAGAGAAAATAATGGTACCTGGCAACTGATGTGCCTATAAATGCTTTCTTTCAAGTGGGATCTACTATCAAAGTTCCCTTTTAGGTTTGATGAGGAAATGCTGATTGAACGATGGAGACAGTTATCACCAGCTACTGAGAGTGAGGAAGAAGAAAAAAACCCTGTAACATTCAGGGAACGCCTTCCTCTGCTAATCAGAGGAAGCTGATAGATCAAATTTGTGTTCAGTAGACAGTTGTTACTGGGTAAGCTTTTTAGCTTAGTTCAATAAATTGACTTGTTCACTTGCTACTATAGCAGATTATTGTTAATGGGTTTCTTGGTCAACAGCACCTCTTGATAACATTTTAATTAAAATGAATATGTGTCTCATTTTCTTTTTGGGGTCCAATATGTGACACTTCAGAACACTGACAGTGTCAGATGTTATTTTCTTCAATTAATTGGTACATAATTATACTCGAATGGCTGGGAAGGGTACAAAATTTTTCTTCATGCCACACTTACCATTTTGCTATTTGCTCCACTTAAGTGCCTACTAAGAAAGTCACACTTTCCCTCTGAGAAGGGACACTGTGTTGAACTGTGTGGACCAAGCACCATGGGCACATCCTGTCCTCTCTTCCTACTGGAGAAGCAGTCGCAGACCCACTCAGGCTGGGGCAGTGCTGACCAAACCCAGCATTCTGGCACAGAACAGTCACAACTGGTTTATCTCTGGGTTGGGAATGCTACCACCGCACTGGACACAATCAAAATGGATGGGAGAGGAAGGAAAATAAAGATACCAATGTACAGCAAAAGTAGCCATGCATGATAATCTGTTTATTCCTAAGAGGTCTAATAACACCTCATTCTGTTGAGCCAGAGCTCCTAGAGGGTTGTCACTGTGTGGCACTCATACACAAGCCTGAACATACTTGACTCACAGCTCTGCCTTTAGGAAGGGGAGTGCTACCCTCCCTCTTCTGTAATGAAGAAATGAAAGCACACAGGCTAGTTCAAAACCACAAAAGCTGTCTGTGTGTAAGTACCAAAGGACATGGCCCTCCCCTGTTTCAGCCTTCCACATGAATTACTGCATCAAGTTTCCTCCTGGCACTGAAGATAAATAGTAAGACCTGTTCTAGGTCTCATACCCCTCATCTGTCTTATGAATGCATGTATAGTTCCTGTCAATGATTGGTCATCTTCTTTGGAGCGATTCATAAAGTGGGGACCATTATTTCCTTTTGTATCCACCAGAATATGCTAAAATACAATGACTAAAAAAAACAGAGAGATCATCTTGCATCTTTAGTCCTGGCATCCAACTATGGTTATGTTTCTACACTGTTTCCTTTATACAGGCTCTGTAACGAACTTTTTGTTCATCAGAGAACTAGCTTGTAAGCTGCAAAAGATCAGAGCTTTATTTCAAAGAGAGGGAAAACAGTATAGCATTTCATCTTATACACATTTAGGTGAACTCAGTAAATATGTTTTATGAGTTTATCAACATGCACAGAAGCTGTGCAGCAGAATTTAGACACTTTAGGCATCTCCAGAAAGATATGTAGACTCCATTTTGCAGCACACATATCCAACAACCAGAGAAGTTACTCTGTTTTCTCTGTTTTCTGTGCCCATAAACTCTCTTCTGCTCTGCAAACCCCTATTTGTGCAGATGATTTTTTTTTTCATGTGTGTGTGTGTTGTGGACACCTGTCCACTTGGAAACATCTAAGCCACAAAACAGCTGTCAGATGGTAGCAACTTTTAGTCGCTCTGAACCAGGGCTGGATTCAACCCAACAATGACTGAGAGGTGAGAGATTTGGTATCATCTTATCAATTTCCTGAGCCATCTGGTTCCAAATGTGCAATTTAACAGAGAAATATTGCTACAAAAAATCTAACAGCAATTGTGAAGTTTAAGACTAGAATTATCCTTTGAATGATAGATGCAATCCTATCAGCTTCAGCATATTATTCATTTAAAATATAGCTGCTATTCACAGTGAAGCAAAGATAACCGACTGTCATTAACTCTAATGCAATACTTATATAGAAGTGAAATCTCATCCAAATATTTGATCTCGTGTCAAAGTAACACATGTAAATCAAGATAAAAATATAAACACAAGATAAACTAGTAAGAACTGTAAGTACAAACTTCCACTCTAGTACTTCACTGCTCACACACAAGGTAGAAAACAGCTTCTCATGCACTGCATTACCAGTATGCTGTGCCATGCACTGTAGTGACATGTGACTGTGAGTGACAGTTTTCAAAAACTGAAGGGAAGAACTTAATAGTTTACTTCTCTCAGTCTCACTGTGGTAGCCAATGAGTGATCCACAAACTTAGGCTTAGCCAGAGCACTCCCTGCAAAAGTAACCCCTCCTGCCTTCCTTCTTGCTTCCCTCCTTCTACCATTTCTCCAGAGAGAGAAACAGAGGCACTTACCAATGCCTGCTGATAAACTTTCTCCAGATCCGGGTGGGTCTTCTTGCTGAAAGACCATATGATTTCTCATACTCCTTCTACAAAACATACATTATTTTTACAACTCTCAATACCTAATGAATTTGAAAGCTTACACATCACATTGGGCTGACTGTCCTTGCCATCATTAGGAAGCTCTATTTAAGGCAGTACACATACAGATTGGGCTACTGAAATAGTATTTTAATCTTATTTATGATTTTATTTGAACTTTTAGTAAAATATTCATTCATATCCTGATACTAATATAAAATTCCTTATTATGTAGTGGTTCTGAATTTCAGGCTCACAGTTTCAAAGTAGGCCAAATGTTGGGTTTAAGTACCCTGAAACTATCTTTCTAGAACATAATAATCAGTCAAATGTGAAAACGAGCTTGAAAGTTAACGTAGCAGTATGGATAAGAACATGTCTGAAGAGTAAATTATGTCTAATTAACTAGACTGAGGTAGCAGCTTTTTTCCCACCTCGTTTCATTGTTAGAAGTCACAATCTTTACACTAACCAGCTCTTCAGCTGCAATGCGAGGGAGTGCTACTTGCAAAAGGCTCCAAAACCGGACTTACGATATCAGGCTGTGCAGATCCTTGCAGCTGAGAAATATGTCAAATGCCGCTCTCTGTTGTATTGCATCCCTGACATTGGCTTTCAAGGAAGGATTCAGCCTGAAAACCGCTTTGAAGTGGAACAGAAACTTTGAAGGCAGCGTCAGAACAAAATCACGTCCCACTCTTCACATCTGTCGGCACACTTGGCAGATGCTGCACACCAATAATTTAAATTAAGACAATTTTTATTCTCAGGAATTGTGATAATTCCAGGGCATTTCCTCCATCATGTTTGTAACTATTCATTATACCATTTTACCGCATAATGAAGACAAACGCCAACAGTTTAGCAACAGATTTGGATAATGTCAAAATGTACAGTAACACAGAGTAATATGACCAGGCCTGCAAGTTCTAATTGAATATTTTTCTGATCCTGCTTTCATTAATCTTTCCTCCCGTTTCGTTTTTCCAACCATTTTACATGTTGCCTGTCCCTTTTCCCCTCTCCTCCTCAAAATGCATCCTGAAAGCATTTTCAAGAAATAGATTCTGCTCCCATTGTGGAATCGGGCTTTCTTCTTATCAATAGACACTGCTTACGTGCTGATGAACCATCAAGCTGCTGATGGAGGAAACAGCACATATCCAGGCATAGCACTTAATTGGTATGCTGGCCCACGCAATGCTATCTGATTGCATTCAGTAACTGGCAGGGACAGAAAGCATTTCCAAGGGAAATAATATCTAGCTGTGAATGTGGGAATATGTGTATAAGAACTGAACAGTAAACACCAGCCTTAATTTTAATATCTCACATTATGCAAAACTTAAAAAAGATGAGTGCTCTGATATTCAAGCAGACCCCTGCGGGACAGGAATGTTATCATAAGAATATTATAGAAACCAATGTAAAGTATCCAGCTGCTGTGAGAGTTTTAGGGGCATCAAACGTTCTTGAATCACCATTTTGCTTCCACAAATGAAAGTATTAACAGCAGCAGCAGTATATTATTTCAGTGGGCTGTACGACCGCAAGCAACATTGCCTTTCTGTTTAGGCTTTGATAGGTTAGCGTTTAATGTCCCAAACAGCCCTTAAATGCTCGAAGGTGAAAATGTAAAACCATAATCCAGCTCTAAATGGTCATTTAAAAAATGATCTTCCCAAAGCTCAGGAGTGCCTTTATCTGTTTATGAGGCATTCCAGTTAAAATAGTTACACTAGGAATGTGGGGAGGATGATACCTATTTAATTTTATGGTGTTTTTCTCTCCCTCCAATGATAAAAGGTGGCTGGGACTGCAGCAAGAGCCAAATTCTCTTTGCCTTATTCACACAACTAATCACATTGACTACAGTGAGACTGTTTGTGGAGGGGATTTGGCCTGGACTCTCACTGTGTCAATTATCTTCCTTTACAAGCAGGTTTCTCTTTTTGTCTTACTCTCTCGCCAAACTGTTACTCAGAGGTTTTCAGATTAACTGTGTGACAGACACCACCAAAGATGTGAAAGCAGCAAGAAGAAACACCAATTCAGATCTGTGGGTTCGGATTAAAAACAAAGGAAAAAGAAGAAACAAACCCCAAACACTGACAAAACAAAACATCTTGCTGACACAACTTTTGGGGAATTGGTCAAGGAAGATTTACGCAGAATGTTCAGACAATACCTGTATTGTTCATCCCTTAGGCTTTACATCTGCTTTCCCAGAAATGAGAAGGCAGGAAAGAATTTGTGATATTCAGAGACAATTCGTGTGTAAATCCTGACCTTCATAAAGATGTCCAAATGTTCGCAAGCTGATGTATTTTGTTTTAAAGTAACACGTGGTATACAGAGAACTAAGTGCCTCTCTGGCTGTGCCAACATTTGAGCTGGGGCAATAAGGAGGCATGGGATGCCAGCTCCCTGTCTGAACTCGGCCTGGCCAGCCCTGCCGAGAGCTTCTCACTCCTCAGTGGTGAATCATGCTGCCGTGCTCAGCTCCTGGGTCAGGAACCTCCCAAAGCACCCAGCCAGCACAGTGCTGGTAGACGGTGGCTGCCCTGGTTCACCTGGTCCACTGCTGTGTTCAAGGGGGGCTGTTGGCACTTCAGACAGGCGTCCCCGGTTTCTCACCCCAATCCCAGCTTTGCTCACCAGCTTCTTTTGGTGCTGTGTTGAAAACGAAAAAAAGCAGCTCTCCAGCTCTCTGCCTTCAGGGTTGTCTGCTAGCCCAGCCTCACTGTGGAGGGCGAGGGTGGGAGGAACTCCTTTGTTTTCTTTCTTCTGTGGGTGGCAGAAGAAGCCTCATTGTAGAGCTCTAGAAGAGGAGATCTGAGCATTCCTTTCCTCTGGGATACACCTCATCGAGGAGAAAAACTTTCTCTGCAAGAGCCCAGACCTTCATCTTGAGAGACAAAAGAGCGTGACACAATACTCAATCCTTTTCTGAGAGCCTGGAAGAAGTGCAAAGAAGGCTCAGGAAACTGGCAGACCTACTGAAATGTCAGATTTGCTCTGCTTACAATCACATGTATTGATACACTCAAAAGAAAGAAAAACCCAGACAGAAAAGATGCTTTGTTACTTCCAGTGCATAAACATAATAAACATTGTGATTACTGATTCTACCAGAAATGATGAGGACTGGGGATTTATTGGGACCAGTCATCCTCAGATTTTGCAAATCCCTGCATTTTAACAGAATAATGATGGGGAAGGGTACAAACCTCAAATGATATCTCAGCAGTGGTTATAATAGCAACGAATTCCCAGCGTTGGCATAAATCTTCATTTCCCCATATTTAATCATTTTGCTTTCCTCAATGCTGCAAAATAAAGGACGAAAGGGACAAAAGATTCAATAAACAGTTCTGCACCCTTTGTGCCCTATTCTGGACGTGAGTGTACGCTGCAGCAATTCGAGATGTCAAGTCTAGCTGTCAAGGCAAGAAAGAACAGAGACAAATGGTTGCCCTGTCGCACAGCCATGCTTACTGCAAACTAAGCACAAACACGGTATTTAGTGTGCTAACATTCGAATAGGTTACAATACACCTCCGAATGAAAGAAATTTCCATAATTAAAGGATAAAGAAGTTGACAGAATTTCTGAGTCTACTCATATAATGTTTTTCTATAAGACAGGATTTCGGGGAGATTGGATTCGCCTCAGCAAGGTATGCTGCACAGCAAATCGTCTGATGCTTCTCCAGAACATTTTGCCAATTTTATCACCACTAGTAAATTGGGTGAACTTTTGAATTTCAATGCATGAGACTCCTCATGCGTCAAGATGAGATAATTCGGTGACTTGGATGATTACTTCTGAAGGCAAAAGGCCAAAGTTTTCTCCTTGAACTTTACATATGAATTGATCAACTCAATGCATTTTATATACTTTAAGATACCTCCCTGCTTTGCTTCGCCACATCAAGGGAATACAGTGGTAAAAAGCCATTTTCTTTCTACTTACAGAACATATTAGCATTTGAGAGGAAAATATCTATAAAAGACCTTATAAAAGTCTTCAGAAAATCCATTAATCCCAGACATTTTGTCCATAGTTGCTCGCAGTGATATCGGAGTGTCTAGGCTATTGACCTATAATCCATTAATAGGATTTTTAAGAGTTCTGCTATGGTTACTCTTCAGGAGATGAGTGAACAGATGGATAGGATGGTCACCCCCTTGCTGTAACCTTTGCCTAACAAAGCTGATTAATTCAGTCTTTCTAGTTGATAAGGCATCAAGTGTGCCTTTGTCTACCGATAATTAACTAAGATACTAGGCAGAAGGAGTCAGAGGGGGTGAACAGCAAAGTGAACTCTCCAGCTCAGTCCTACAGACGGGGGAGTAGAAGTAGAGATGAAGTAACTGATGCTGTGCACTATATGTCATTATATCACCATGAGTTAGCAGAAGCGGTCATGAGTAGAGGCAAGATGTTGGAACTAGAAAATAAGCAGATAGCAACCAATGCCAGAGACTATGAGCTCTACCTGGAGTTCTCACACAGTGCCACCCCTGCAGCCCATTGCTGCTCATTACATTCCCAATGTCTGGAAAACACCTGAAATAGTCCTTCCACATTAGGTACCCCCAAATGTGAGGCATACAGATGCATCCCAGCCCAGAGGGGCAAAGGGACAGGCCAAGAACAAACAGAGAAGCCAAGCAAACAGCACAGTAGCTGCAGATGCCCTGCAAAGCCCCTCAGACGTGGTGCCCTCCCTTCCCCTTTTGCTTTTGTTTGCCTGTTTGGAGCACTTCCATGGGCCTGTGCTAGACGGGGGGCTAGCAGCTGTCTGCCTGACCTCATTAGATGTGAGCAGGAGAAGCTGAAGCAATCTACTACGCTTAAGACATTCAGAAGCTCCCCAACACATAACTGACTCTTAGCTCCTTTCAACCCCAAAGCAAGCTAACTATGGACAACGATGATGAAAGAAATGAAAGAATTCAGGCCTGGTAAATAACCTGAAGTAGAACAGCTGCAATGGAAAAGCAAGACAAGTGAATTAAGCCTCCCATGTTCCTTATTTAGCCTGCCTCTTTTTCTCTCCCTGACCTCCAACTGAATGTAGTCCTTTCCCATTGCTCCTCATGACTTGCAGCTGCACAGCTCCAAGCTGCCAGGAGGCTCTCAGCTCCCTCTTGGTCAGCAGTGGGGGGCTGCATTACCAGGCAGGCACACCAGTGTGCTGCCCCTGCAGCTCTTCTGCCCCTCCACAAAAGCATCTGCCTTCCTCAGCACCTTCCCAGCTTCCTCCAAGACCTTGCCAACATGGTATCCTTATATGCCTTATATATCCTCATAAATGCTTGTATATCGCTTATCCCAGACGAGCTGCCTTAGGAGGCAGTCTCAGCTACCACTTTTCAACATGAGGTTAGCTGGTTCACTGCCTCACCTTGAAGAAACAAGCAGGGGGAACATCTAATTCCTGCCTTGTCAGAAAGCTGGAGGACAAACTGTTTTTCACATCTTCAGTTTCAGACTAATGCTTTCAAGTGTTGTAACTTGCAAGTAGCTGCACACGGGTTTTCATTCTGTTTCAGAAAGAAAGAAAAATTTTCTCTGCCGGAGCCCCAGCTTTTTGTAAAGAACATAGGCTGAAATTTTATCAGCATTGAAATAGGTGGTTGTGCACAAAGCTTTGGGGATTTCTGTGCATAAATCCCAAATTCTCTTATAGTTATAACTATTGACCCTGCTGTGAAATAGCACAACTACACAAAACTCTATCTGCAGAACTTTGCTTGAGGAAACTTAGGCCTGAGGAAACTACAGAAATGTTTCTGTATTGATAAGACCACTGGACTCCTACTGCATCTCACACTGACACCTCGTCAGAGAGCACGGAAACACAATACACAGTCCTCTTCTCACAACCTGGTTGTCAAAGTGAAGGTTCCTCTGGGGTGGAAGTGGCTGAAGCCAGTTACTGAAAACAGCAAATTAAGGTTCAGTTTCTGTCCCAAGAACTAGTGAATATATATTATTCTCTTTCTGTTTAACCTAAACTACATAAGCAGGCCCATAGCAGACCTGAAAACAAACAGATGCTCTGAGCCATTGAACAAAAGGACATCTCTTCCTAGGATCATTCCCATGAAGAAACTTGTACCTTTTTAGAATGCTTTCATAGAAGATCATAGAATAATAGAATGGAAGATATAAGCTTCAGTGCCATGCAGGCAGAGAAGAAAACAGCTCAGCTCTCCTTTATCCTCTATGAGCAGTTTGAACACTGAAGTAATACATAAAAAAGTGATAACTACACCACTACATGCATGACATTTTACAGTTACGGGTAGCAATGGAATCTCATATATATAAACTTATATTCAGGACAGTATATAGACTGAACTTCAGGAGAGAGAATTTCACGGAACATGTATAGTTTAGCAATTTTGAGCAGTTGGTTATGAAAGTTTATTATGTTGCTGTCTAGTAAGAGTGTGCTTGCGCACTTAGATGAGCAGTGCCACCAAAGATGCTATTCATGTGAGCACAACAGCATAATTTAGCCCCCTCTGATTCCTAAAACTCCTAGTAATCATGGTATGAGCTTGAAAATCAGGGCTGACGTGGATATTTATTAGCACAATTATGCTGGCAACCCATCATAGACTGAACACAATTTTTGTAGCAATTTTCAAATCATTAGCACACTGTTTTAGTAACATCTTATCTCAGCTATTAGGCTATCCTTAAATTGAAGTCATTAGCAAACACTTCATTACTATATTGTTTTGCAGTATGCATTCAGTATATTGGATTATTTTGTAAAGTAAATAGCCTCCGCGTATGAAACAAATCAACATATATCTAGAAAATGTAATTATAAAGCTTAACTAATCTACTTCATTTTGCATTATATAAAAAATATTTTCAACTTTTATATGAAGTATCTTTTAAATAATAGAATTTATTGTACATGATTAATTATAGCAATGATGCCCATCTATCTGTGCTAAAATATGACAGTTTAATCTTCTAAATCACATCAGGAATGAAACAATTCTGAATCCAAGATATCTCTTTATGGGTTCTAAGTACAGCTCATAAATTACTGCAGCTTTTAAATCTCATCTACATTCCTGCAGCGGAGAGGCAAACCGATACCATATTTGAGTCTGTAGACTTCTTCGTGTAACATTCCTGTTCATTAATATCTTTTTAAGGTATTTTCACAAGAATAATAGCATATGGATAACTTCCTCTGAAGGAACAACTTCAATTTGCCAGATATTTCTGAGGGTGAGTAATTCTTATCCGTTGGAAATTTTTACAGAAATTCAACACAGTGCTTTCATTGCACTCAATTTTCATCTCTCTCAGAAGGATTAGTCCAGGCATCATGGCTGGGCTCTCCCTAACCCCACCAGTTCAAATTATTTTATCTAAGTCTTCTAAATCTACAGACAGTATCTCTTTCTACCTCTTTCCCAGCCCGTTTCAGAAGAGATGTGATTTTTTTTTTTTTGAGGAGACAAGGAAGTCTGGTGGTTCGGAAACACAACTGACTGCTGGGGCTTTGCTGTTAATGAGTTAGAACTGTAGAATCATTAAGGTTTGAAAAGGCCTCTAAGATCATCTAATCCAACCATCAGCCCACCATCACTGCGCTCACTAACCATATCACTCGTGTCCTGCAGATATGGAGGTTATTTCACAGAGGAAGGTCCCAACATGAATGAATATTCTCACCAGTAATCTGGGAAGGATGATGATGCACATATATGTGGGAAGGGCTTTAGTTTTTCCTCTCCGGGCTCTGCCACACAGTGTGTAGACCAGTCCTGCATCATGGCATAATCTAAGGGCAGGAGTGAGAGCAAAAGGCCACCTTTCCTTTGCTTCCTGCTTGGCACCGTGTTCAAAAACACATTAGCCTTTCTTCTCTGTGATCAGTGTGTTTGTACTAGGCAGGCTCATAATGCTTCTCCAAGCAATGACCACAGGTCTTGAGGCAAGTCACCATGCCATGCTGTGTAGGTTTGCCAGCCCTGACATGTTGATAAAGATTAAATCACCTGAGTGACATCTTAAGCCAAGCCTGGTTTTGGAGCCTAAAGAAATCCAGAGAGCCAGAAAGGCCTCAAGTGTGGTGCTGACACTTTTCCTCAGCTTGCTTCTCTGTCTAGCACATTCCCTCCTCTAGTGTTCCTCCTGAGATAGATCTTGAGGAGGATCCCTTAGCTGGCAGCTTTGTGGCACTGCACAGACCATATCTGTTATCGTCATAAAGACCCAGGATTTCTTGCAGCATGTAAGTGAAAGAGGAGCAAAGGCGTGAGAACAGGCATACCTGTGTGTACATTTCTTGTGCCTTTCATAGAATCACCAAGGTTGGAAAAGATATCCAAGATCATCTAGTCCAATGTCCACCTATCACCAATATTTCCCCACTAAACTATGTCCCTTAGTACAACATCTAAACATTTCTGGAACACCTCCAGGGATGGTGACTCAACCACCTCCCTGGGCAGCCTGTTCCAGCACTTTTTCTATTCCATAAGCTCCCCTGCCACCAACCTTGCAGCGCACAGCTGTCGTAGTAAGGCCAACACAGGTGGGATGGAGTTCAGCACAAGTGGAATGTGCCAGGGTATCCATGCTGCTGTCTTTGCTTGCAAATATTTGACCACACACTGTTACACACTGTTTGTGTGAGAAAGACAGGTTTGAAAGATGAAGCTGGACAAGGTTTTTTAGCTGTGTTAAACCCACTTGCTTTCATCAAACTTTTCATAGGACTTGGCAGCAATCTTCACTAAATCAACCACACTACCCAACAGTGTGGAAAAAAAATGAGAAAAGGAAACAGCATCTGAAGTTCCACCATTAACAACAGAATAGTAAAAATTATGGACAACTACAGTGATAATGATTAACCAAATGATCTCCCGGATTTTTAATTTTCTCCAATGACAAATATGTAAGATCAATTGGAGAAACAACACTCACCACACAAATATTTGTCTGTAAAAGTGATCAGGAAAAATGGGTTGTCACATCAGGAATTCTTATCTGAATAATGTGAACGAATTGCTCTGTAAGAGCTTGTTTTATAGCTCTCGGAGTCCTATGAGCATTACTGTGCCTCATGCAATACAAACAATGATTCTGCAACTGCATATCATAGAATCATAGACTGGCTTGGGTTGGAAGGGACCTGAAAGATCACCTAGTTCCATCCCCCCACCATGGGCAGAGCTGCCACCTGTCAGATCAGGCTGCCCAGGAGCCCATCCAAACTGGCCTCAAACACTTCTGGTGATGGGGCATCCACAGCTTCTTTGGGCAACTTGTATCAGTGCCTCACCACCATCTCAATGAAAAATTTCCTTCTAACATCTAATTTAAATCTCCTTTCTTTTAGTTTAAGATATTTTCCCCTTGACCTATTACTATCAGACTGTGTAAAAAGTCGATCTCTATCCTGATTACAAGCTTCCTTTAAGTACTGGAAAGCTGCAATGAGATCTCCCTGGAGCTTTCTCTTCTCCAAAATAAATAATCCCAGCAACCTCAGCCTTTCTTCGTAGGAGGGGTGCTCCAGCCCTCTGATCATTTGGACCCACTCCAACAGTTCCACATGTTTCTTGTACGGGGGGCCCAGGCTTGGACACAGTACTACAGATGTGGCCTCACAAGGGCAGAGTAGAGGGGGACAATCATCTCTCTCATCCTGCTGGCCACCTCTCTTTTGATGCAGTCCAAGATACTGCTGGCCTCCCGGGCTGCAAGAGCACACTGCTGGCTCACGTCCAATTTTTTCATCCACCAGATACTTCTCTGCATGGCTGCTCTCAGTGAGCTCTTCTCTTAGTTTGCACACATAGAATCATGGAATCTTTAAGGTTGGAAAAGACCTCTAAGTTCTTCTAGTCCAGCCTTCCACCTACCACCAATGTTGCCCACTAAACCTTGATCCTTAGTACCATATCTGGTATCACCCCAACCCAAGAGCAGCACTTGGTACTTGGCATTCTTGAACTTCATTCAGTTCCCATGGGCCCACTTCTGCAGCTTATGCAAGTCCCTTTGGATGGCAAAGGGGTTTGGCTATCAGAAGAACAACTTCTTGTCAATTTGATCACTTCTCAAAATATTTTAATGCACATGGCATGATCAGACATACTCCTGGCTGAAAGCTATAAATTAGATATAAATTTTCACAAAATGAATCAATTGAAGTTTCTGTGTACTAAATGCTGAAATAGTTCTCAGGCGTTATACTTCTATTTCCAGTTTTCTTCTCCAGGGTCAGAAGGACTAATAGTTTTATGGGTAAGCTGGTCAAGAAGCAACTCCTCTCCTGAATTTTGAGGGAAAAAATACTGCTAAATGGAATGCCTAAAGGTAATTTGCCAAACACTAGAGAAAGAAATAATTTCATTTTGTTCAAAAATGTTGTTTAAAGAAATCCAATTTTGCTTCCTGAGAGGTTTTCAAAGAAAATAACATTTTTGAAAACAAGACTCTCTTTAGTGTTTTTATTTGCTGTGTACTTCTATTGCTTTCAGCAATCTCCTCCAAGTTGTCCCTGATTTAAAGCAACTGCAAAGAAAGAGGAGACCATAAAAAATGGGAGACAAAATGAGGCCTTGAGATGAAATACGGCTGAAAGGAAAAAAAGTTTTTTTTCCCCTAATTCAACCTACATTGCTATAGCTGAAGAGATTCATGAGCAATAGTTCAGTAATGCAATACATTACTATGTTAGACGCTCAAACAAACAATCCTACATTGCTGTAAACATGGATATCTTTAGAATAAATCAGTTATTTGCATTCCAGGTCATTTCTAGGCTTTTTTTTTCACCTGTAATTCTATACGTCAGCTCTTCAATTACTTCCTACTTTCATGTTTTAATCTGCTGTGGTAAAAGTTCATGGTGATCTTTATTCCTGATTTCAACACTCTGTATTGAGTTCTCCCCACCAAGAGCATTCTCATGAACTCTCAACAGCAGCAGAGGAAAGTCAGCAAATGAGTCACAATCAGTCAGGAACAGCCTAGGAGTAGGTTGTCTTCTGGACAACTTCTGCATGCTCTCATGTTAGCACACTCCCACAAGTATATTCCCACAAGCAAGATGATGCGTTGAGAGAAACATACATATTGTAAATGGTATTTTACTTCTTTCTTCATCCAGTTTTGGGCAGAACCTTCCTCAAACCACCTGAAAGTAGATGGAAGTCAGTTCAGGAATTCATGATCTGAACATTAACATCACATGATCCATTTCTATCTTCTTTTGTCTGCTGTAGTCAATGGATCTGGGAAATCTTCTTGAGCAAGGATTTGGAAAATTGACACAGCTCCCATCTTTTGGGGGATTTTCTGCTTTTCCCTAGCTGTTCCCACCTAGAATTGGTTTGAGAGATCAATATTGTTACTGCACAAGCTATATAATGTCTGATATTTTATGCTTGGCTAGAGAGGCTCCCTTGATTTATTGCCCTAAACACAATGTATCAGCTATTAAAATTTGTCCTAGCTTAATCAGAGGTACATCTCTTTACTGTATCAGACACAGATGCAGGAATATCATGATAAATATCCACATGCCTGGGATAATCCCGAATGAACCATTACACACAAACTTACTAAGCTTTTCTAATGATGTAAGTACAGTATTCATTCTCAGTTTAGCACATGCCACTAGTAATCTATATATTTACTGAATGAATTACATATAATGTTCCTCATGCTGCTGCTTCATAGAGTGTCATTTTTCTTGCTGAATCTTTTGAAACTTTTCCTAATGTCACTATCAGCTTTGCATTATCTGGAATATCCTAATCTTTGCTACAGCATTCTAAATATTGTTTATGATTCTGTATAGAGAAAAATACATCTCAGACATTTTAGAAGTTATAAAATACACAATGCTGCTCAGAACTACATATTTTTATCCAGAGAAGATGGAATTTCCACCAAGATGAAACCTGAGACCAGAGGAGTCCATGCTATGATAATATGACAAAGGAGAAAGCATATTTTCTCAAGTGGGATGAACATCTCTGCACACCTGGCTAGCTACATGGCAGGTCAAAATATAGTGAATGTAAAGGATTTGTAGATAGGGCAGTCCAAACTATTAAAACACCTAAGCATTATCCATAACTTGGAATTGAGAGACATCAGAAAAAACATGCAGATATGGCAGGACAGAGGTGGAAACCTTATCATCTGGACTTTCGGAGCGCATGTCTGCAGTTTCAGTATCTGCTGCAAGTAAGTCATTGCACGTTTCCCTCCCTCTGCTTCCATTCAGAATTATTAACACTCTTCCCATGTGTGGAATATGACATGGCAAGACATAGCACTGTTAACAGATCATAGAATCATAGAATGGCTTGGGTTGGAAGGGACCTCAAAGATCATATAGTTCCAGCTCCGCTGCTGCAGGCAGGGTTGCCAATGGCTGGACAGTTACTCATGGGAATTATCTGAATCGTAGGTTACCCAGATAAGGAAAAGAAACTGTCACTGTTTTAGCATTTGCTTTCAGATTTATGTAGGATAGAACCACAATGAAGAGTATTGATACTTCAAGATTGTTGCCGTCTGTCCAGAACCAACTCACCAGTGAGCCCCAAGCAGGGTTTTCAGGAAATTCTGCCTTTCATAAATCATAGATTTGTCAAACCAACCAACCAACCAACCAACCAAAAAGCCTCTTCAGACCAGCATTTGCATATTTTTGTCTGAAAAAATATCAGGCATCAATAATCCCAACATCACAGTGGTTTTTGACCTTTGGTGTCAAATAGTGAAGAGATGCATGTTCTCACACCTAACCCTAGATCAGATGCACATTACTCTGAGTGAATGAGTGCTTGCAAGACTGTTGTATTCTGCATTTGCAAAAGACATCACTGAGGCATCAACAGAAAAGATGCTATCAGAGTAAAATAGTGGTACGTATTAACAGTGCTGACAAAATTGCAGCTTGTTGGAACTGTCACGGGGGAAGAAAGGATCAAATGACATGGTGTACTTTCATACCAAGATTACTAGGAAGACACATAACATCAATCTTGATTCCAGGTAGAGATTCATTATCAAGAGAGCTGAAGTGGCCTCAACACTACAGGGAAAAAGCACACACACACACAAGAAAACAAACAACAAAAAAAACAAAGAACAAAAGCAACATCAAAAAAATCCTATAGTGAATATTTTTTTGTTATAAAAAACTGTGTATGACAATATTGTACATTGTGTCGACGTTTGAATCTCTCTGCAGGTGCTGTTCCAAAACAGTCCCTGGAGAATTAATAACACATAATCACTAAAATAACTTTTTGCAAGTCCCTTGAGGGCCTGCAATTAATATGTTAAGTGCAGCTTAAAGAGAATAAGAGCATCATTAAAAACATAATAAATCATTTCATGTTTCTGAATTATTTGTCTGTAAAATTACTCAGGTAATTATCTAAACTTTATTAATAAAAGGTTTCATTAAGTACCACTTATGCAGGATAGAATCAATCTACAGAGCTTTCAAACTCAAATACACACTGCAGAAGACAATGCAAATGCTATTGTCAACTTTAAATAAAACCTGAGGTATACATGCTGAGCTTGGTTAACTCTAAGGCTGTATTTTTGTGACATAGGATGCATTTCCATTTTGAGCCAATTAGTGGTAGGCACCGCACTGTAAAATGTGAAGGAACTGGAACTTTAATGGAAGTTTCAGCCGATGTGAAACTCAGGCCTCAGTACAGCATTAGAATTGAGGAAAATTTAAATGTGGCACATTCAATATTGATATGGCTACACTAGTTTAAAATCATACATCTTTTTTCAATAACTTTACAGCCCACTGTAAGCTATTTTCAGGGTAGTAGAAAACTTTATTCTAATACAGAGATGACAGAATAAAACAGGAAATAAAACTAACATCAAGGTGTCATTGTCCGCAGGGGCTCAGAACAGTGCTGAAGCAAGGGCTTTCTAGGTAGGACAGAAGGCTGATCATATACATGCCACTGCTCTGAGGGTAATGAAAGTGGAGGGTCTTGCTCTTTCTAGAGCTGAGGCAGACACATGACCCAAAGGGGTTGACTTTAGCTCCAGAGGCATGGCTTAAGTAGTTGTGTATTAAATAAAACTGCTGTATGCTCTCATTATAGGTAAGATGTAAAACCTTTGGGGGCTTTGGTTTCTTTCCTTTTAAATCAACCAGTAATGACTGTCACAGCTAGATCCTGCTGCATATGCGGGAATCACATCTGTACTCGACATTCTGCTGTGGCCCCAGGTTCAGCCCCACAATCAGGATGAGCCTCAGAAACTGCTGCCAGCTCACAGCAAATGTAAACTGAAGCAACTGACTGAGGTGGCATTATGTATTTCACTGAATGCGCTAAGTCACGTTTCCTCCTATTTTCAGCAGACTAAAAGAATGTGCAGGGATAGCTAGAAAGCTGCAATCATTCCCTCTACAGCTATCATAGCCATAATTCAAGCACATGCCTAAAACTTCAATAGTCAGACTGCATTGAGAGATAGCCTATATTTAATTTACAGGATTCCTTGTCATTTACAAGTTGCACAATCACATTGTTTTCCACAAACCTCTGTTCCATTTATATGGCTCACTAGGAATTAGACACTTCTTCTTTTGGGCTCTGAGAGCCTCCTTGTTCCTAAACTTCATGAACAATCTGTTGCCCTCTGCACATCCCAAAGGCAGTACTGGTGGTGTTCATATTTTCTTATCCAGCTGATGAGTTATTAGGATGCTCAAGACTTTGTATAAAGATCTTGAACTTATTTCTCTCACATCAGATATTTGAGGTGGGATGTCTGAAGTGGGAATTTCCAAATCTTTCTGTCTGATGGTGTTCCTCTTCAGGTGGGGCAGTGGAGAAAGCTAGGACTTGAGTGCCAGTCTCCAGTGGGTTTATTATGTAGAGCGGGACTTAAAATTAATGTGTAACTGAAGATTGGACTACATACATTTAAAAGAATGCATCTTCCTTTTGAGATTTTTTGGGGTTTTGCATTATCTAAAGGCAGAATTGGGCACCTTTCCATTCTTCTTTTATTTTGCATATGCTGTTTACTAAGTTTTCTGAACAGTAGATTCCACTGTATGATCTATATACAGATACTTACCCCAAACTACCACCATGATACTGAAACAATTTTTCTCTCTAAATGGGTTGTGGTTCTGGGGTTTTGTTTTGAGTTTTTCTCTTTGTTACAAAATCAGCATGAAGAAGATTCCAGGCATATAAAATTTCAGCCTGAAGAAAGCACCAGCAACTGAAAGCAATATATTGTCATATGATGACTAGATGATCTTAGAGGTATTTTCTAAAACTAACGATTCTATGATTCCGTGGAAGCACTGCACAATCTTGACTTCAAGAATCACAACTTTAGGTGAGTAGACTTATAGCCACATATAGACTTACAGAGATTTCTTTCATCCTTAGAGCTCTAACCACTTCATACCAGAGGACTATCAGAAACATTGGCTTTACCTCAGCTAGAAAAATTGCTACACGTGGGACAAGTTTTATTACCATACAACTTCCAGTCAAACTGTAGCCTCAGAAAAAGGTTGCTATTAACTGCAATCTCGCTCCTGCTCTCAGGAAGGGAAGATGAGAGCATCATTCTTGAGCCAGTTCTTATAACTGAAAACAAAATGTGATTCTTAGATGTGAGCAGAATTTTATTCCTTGGAAATACATCTCTAAGTGCTTGGAGGCTGAATAGGACCCCCCAGCTCTCTCTCTTCCTTTGAAATGGAAAAATGGAAGGAATCACAACTCCACCTTTGCAAGGTTTGGACAACAAGTTTTCCTCTCTGGAAGGTATTTATCTATCTTGAAAAGCACAAGAGATTGAGGCAGAACATAGTAAGCAGTAGTTTGCACAGAAAGTTGTATGTTAAGATTAGCAAGTAGTTTGAGTAGTCCCAGCTGTCTGTGATCCCACCATGTCTCAATGACCTCATCTAGAGCTCAAAGAAGCTTGGGCAAATATTTTACTGTCTCCTGGAGAGCTGTTCTCCATCACTGATGTAGATGCATTGAAGGGATTTTTTTCAGAACAGAAATCTTGCCATGGTGACAGGATTGTTAGAGCCACGTTCTTGTGCTTGTGTAGCCCCGGAGTGCTGTCCACAGCTGTGAGAGAGGACACACAGTCCCCTTTGGGGGCAAATGCCAAGGCAATTCACCTCAATTACATTTGCAGAATTAGAATAAATGCAGAACTCTCCTATTCAGCACTGGCAATAATTTCTGTCATTAAAAAGGGTGAGTACAATACAGTAAAGGTCTCACTTCATCTATGTATATCGCTCCAAAAGTACTGCCTCCTATTTATTTCCTTGGAAAATACAACAGATACAAAGAGCCCAGTAACGTTATTTGATAGAGAAAATTCTCAGCTACAAAACACTATTTTCCAGCATAGTCACTACCATTAGCTGTGCATTTTCACCAGCAATGAACAAGAGCTTTTGTGCTTTGCTTGTAAAAATCTGCACTAGTGGAGGTGGCCCACTGTTACTGTCACTGCTGCTGAAATGCAGCACTCCCTGCCTCACTGTGCTCACATCCACTGTCTGGTATCCATCAATGTTCAGCAAGCATCGATGAATGCCAATGGGTGTAATTCCTCATGGAGGAATTCAGTTACATACCTTTGCTTCATAAGTACTTCCATGTCAGATGCCATTCTGTCATGCTGCCCTGCTGCTCCCATCTGTTACATGACAACACAGTGTAATGGAATATTGGTGAGCAGGTTCCATCTCTGCTGCCAAACCACCAACATTCACCTCTAACATTGTGGGCCAGCAAAATAGTAATAGTAAAATAGGAAGCATTACTTTTGTAGCAATCCTTGTATGTACTTACTGCCTAGCTCCACCAAATTTCTGTTTCCGAAGCAGTATGGAACAGAAAAGTCATCACCACTCCAGGTACCCTCATGGGCTGTTTTTCAGTCAAGAGGACTATGCAGTTACCTCAAAAGCAGGACCATTTCATCCAGCTTTTGCTCATTAATGACATTCTGTGCAGTCAGGTAATGTATTTACTCACTGGTGTCAAGCTGATAAACACCTCTCAGCTAGCCGGCTGTCTCTGAGCTGTGCCCCAAAAGTGGTGCATTATGTTGCCTACTTTCACCTGGGGCAGCAGAAAAGCAAATGCTGTCACACACTGAACAAAGACACCCACCATTTAGCACAGCTTCCTGCACTCCATGGCCTAGAAAATGCCAGGGCTGTGCGGGATAAGAGCCTCTGATAGCAAACTGGCCATGCTGATTGCATCAGTTGCACTGTGAGCTATATAAAAGTGTTTTCCAGATTACATATCTCCATAGGTTACGCTGTCATTATAAGGAACTGCATTTACGCAGTAGGGGAATTTGATTTGGAAATGTGACACTGCTAGTAAAAATGTGAACTGGAACAAAAATTACCCTGGAAAGAAGCACCTTAAACCTTTCATTTCAAGGAATCTGTACTAAGCCTAAAGAGAGCAAATAATGAGCAATGAAAGGAGTCTTTGTTGTGCTGTGATTTCAAAGCTCTGCCAAAATGTCAAATAATCCATTTAATCAATCAGAAAATTAAAGAATGTGGTAAATTCCCAAGGTAGTTTGAGGTTTTAGCTGTGCCAAGTAATTCAGCTACTGCATAAAGCTTATGTCACAATAACTTAATAAGTAATTTTTGTCTAACCATGTTGATGTAAAAATACAATTTAGTTTTCAAATTATTTGCAGCTGTGCTCTTATATGGATACAGCATGCAATACCTCAGGAGATGTTTACATTTGTCGCTTTAAGCACTGCTTTAATCTAATTTTTATCACTCTGCAACCTTCAAAAAGTTCGTATTATCTCAGCACACTAAGAAATTGATTTCTTAAAATGGGTCTTCATGAGATAACATAAGAAAAGGAAGGCACTATCTGTTGATTCACATACAAGTTTCATTACACGCTTCTGATATCAGTTCCTGAACTCCTATAGTTTCAAATACTGATCCTTTATAATGCTTGGTTTTCAAACTTATTTATTTCAGGACTGAGTTTAATGCTCTTAAGAATCCTAGATTACCACCAGTTAAGTTCTGAAAATGTGAAACAGGCTACGCTGAACATTTTTTATATTGCAGATCGTTTTTCTATCGCTCTCAAAGGACAAATTTGACAGAGCTGTTATAAGAGCAGATTTTTGCTTTTAGCAGTCCTAAGGAAACTACAGATCCATTTCGTCAATGTGAAATTAAACATCAACGTTATTTAAAAAAAAAGAAAAAGGTTCAATGAGTATTTAGATGCATTGTATTGGTTTAGAAACCTTGAGAATATCTATATTGTCAGCCAAAATAATTCATTACCACTGCATAAAAATGGCGAAGTTCAGCTGAAGTTGACTAAGCCTTAATTTTAAATCAGAGTATTTTAGGTTTGGTTCTGGATACAGATTTCCAGGATTTTTTTTATTTTTTTTTTCTGAATGTTATCTTGTTTTATTTTGAAGAGAAGCGCTCTGTATTTACCAGTATCACTATGGACAATACCTGTTTTTCCTCCATATTTTTAAATAATTAAAATGTTTGCAGGAAAGAATCATAAACTCCATTAAATATACATCTGCAGTGCAGGTTTTCTTTTTTTTGGTTTTTCTTTTTTGTTGTTGTTGTTTTTTGTTTTGTTTTGTTTTTTAAAGAAGCATTCAGTGCAGCAAACAAAGCCTGACTTGCATTCATGACAGCAGGCGGTGAGTGTCTTTGTGATCCTGCAGCCTATTAGCATGATCTCCTTCAGTGGCCGGATGAATAGGGACCTTCCTTTCAGAAGCCACAGTGAGTTTTACAAAAGCATCCGTGCAGAGGAGGGCTGGAAAGAATCCAGAGTCATGCAGCTTTCACTAACTCACTGATCCTTTCTTCAGTTCTCTATCTCTGCTGCTTATCAACCTCTCTCTGTCCCCCTGCGTCGCATTTCCCAGGACAAAGGCTGGACAAAGACTAGCATGAAGATAGCAGAAGCAGCCTGCAGAAATGAACTGAAATGGGCCTCAGGGTGCACTCAGCTTCTTCAAAAATTCAAGAACTTTGGCCAAAGAATAAGCATCAAGTTGATAACAATTGACTACTTTTGGCTGGCCTTCAGATTTTATTGGACAGGGGCATTTCCTTGTATTCCCCTTCCAATGTCCTTCTGGAGCACAAGTGCTTCCAGGGTTGAAGAACCAAGGAAACATCCTTCTCATTGCATTTCCTTGTGGGGACAGGAAGAATTAGCATACAGTCTTGGAACCATACATGAAATATGAAAAAGAAAAATGCTTTTTGTCCAAAATATTTTTGAGAACTATTGCTTTCTGTAATGATGTTTCTGGTTTTCCTACTTGTTAGAGTTCCAAAAGCAACCTAGCTAATTCCTTCAAAATGCTATTCTAGGTTGATCAAATCAACTGAAAACTTAGGTCCAACCAAAGCATTTTCATTTCAAACCTGAAAAAAAAAAAAAAATCCTCTTAGAAAGTTAAACTATTCAAGCAAGTAGGAATACGAAGCCTGAACTCTACCCAGAATTATTCATAATGGGTAACAATACAATAAGAGGCAAGTTCATACGAATGTGAAAGTGGGCTTGGTTCTGAACATACTTGTATTTTCCATGAGGAAAAAAAAAAAAGATAAAGAGTAGCAATCCAGAAAGAATTGCCACCAATGTTAACAAGGGAGTGAGAAATAACAAAACTCACACAGCATTTGCCAGATGGTCAAGTTATGGGTGATAGTTTGTAATCAATAAGAATATAAGGGAGAAGGATTGAAAGTAATATTGTGTACAATATTTCTTGAGAAATTAAGAGATAACCACAAGGCATTGAGAAAGCAACTTGCAAACTAATCCTAGAAATTAAAATGATGCTGAATTATTTGTTCAGAAAAACTTACTTATCTCTATGTACATAGATCCTTCTACCCCCACCCAGTCAACTGAAATAGCATCTCAACTTCTTGTCATATAATGCTAAGTTTCTTTTTCCAAAGTCCAGCATAGTGTTGTGGATGAAGTCAACTGATGCTCCCATCGGCAAGGCAATGATAGTTCTAGGAGAACAGCTAAGTGCCAGTGTCCAGAAATAACATCTCTGATTCTATTTTTAGACAGCTATTGCAAACCCCTCTTCTTTCTACAGTGTCACAGCCTTCCCAACAGTTAGCAAAGCATTTCTTACAACCAAATTTAATTGCTGTTATTTATTCTCCATGATGCTACCTTTGAAGGCAGATTTAAAATAGTAGCTCTGACAGAAAAAAAAAACTACCCTTCATCTTATTCCCTTGCTTTGGAAAACACATTACACTTGTTTTCAGAGGCTTACACACTTTCACAGGTGACACTCAAGCTGTTTGCACTGTCCTAGAAAGGCTTAAAAAATCCATCTTGCCACAGTTGCCAAGAGGTTGCCTCTCCTGAAAGCTGGTACACTACCTAACATTATTTTGAGTAGTGCCAGGCAGAAGAAGTGTGTTGCCTTCCTCTTGACTCAGACTGTTAATAAATAAAGAAGGTACAAAATATGGACGTTTGCAAAACATTAAACAAAGTGGTAACTTTAACATTTCATCTCTGTGACAAGACCTTGCTTTTTTTTCTGACAAGTGACTGCATTTTAAACTCACACACACACACACACACACACACACACACACACTGTTTTTACTCAAATTGACACTGACAAGAAAAGTACTCTGTCATCAAGGCAGGATGTCACATAAGGCTTGATTGTCAAGCTCTTATAACAATAACGCACTATTCAAAGAGAGATTTCTCATAACATGTCACAGAATTTGTAAGAAAGCATATCCCTTGCTCAGGAAAAAAAAACAACACAACAGAAACAGATCAGCTCCACCTTGGAGGCAGAGGGAAGAACAATTGGAGTAGAAATAATAAAATTCTATGGACAGAAGAGATTAAAGGAGGATCTATGCTATCTCTGGGGGAACTATTACAAAATAAACCTCAAACCTACTCTCTGATCCCCATTAACACAAGAAAAACACATTAGAAACGCAAAAACATATGTAAGATGTGACTACTCTATGACATATTATTTCTCAAAAATTTATGGGTAAAAACCCCTTGGCACTCGGTTATAAAGTGAAGTCAGTGGAGCTGCATCGGCAGACAGACCTAAACAAGGTACCAAAGTGAAATAGTGCACTGCGGCCATTCTGGTGCCTAGCTTACAGGGATATATTAGTCTTGATGATAGTCCAGAGGATTGCAGCTTTCCCGGCATTTCTTCCTATATATTTCACTTCACCACTTTGTGACTAATTAGTAAAACCAGAGCAGTTTTAAAAAGGCATGCTTAAAATTTTAGCCCAGTTTCATTAAGCAAATGGGACAAAAACTGTAGGCAAGATGAAACCTACAGGTATGCTGACTGGCCTTGCTATGGCAGACGTATACTTGTCCTGCTCAGGCTCCAAGGAAGAAGGTTTGCTTCCAGCAGACAGGAAGTAGTTACATTAGCACAACACAGAGCCAAGTCTTATATTTTCAGTACCTCAACATAGGCAGAGTAAGTCCTCCTCAGTGACCAAAAGGTCAGCTAAACGCTCTGTATAATTAATAGAGGTGAGGGGAAAAAAGTCGATTTTTCTTTACTGGGCAAACCTCTTCTGGATCTTTGAAACCACACATATTTTTCTCTGAATAGTTCACAGTAGTGAACTATTAAATGTTTCCTACAGAAAGTTCGGGTATGACAGTGGCTCCAGTGATAAAATCTGCCATTTGAAACCCAGTTCTGTGTTTTCCCTTTAATCCTTATTCTCATCCGAAGTGAAGGCAGTCATTTGAAGTAAAGTTTATGCAATGCTAAGAAAGCAAGATGTTCAACCTATTTACACCAAGTTATCTGCAGGATTATAAACAGCATCAATGTATTCAAAAATACGTACATTACATTTTCAGCGCAGTTTCTGATAGAATACATAATACTTATTAGCTTCCTCTGGCTGCTGCAGAACTAAAACTACTATGGGAAAATGAGCTGGATTCTCATCAACAGTTAACAACTAATAAATTATTTACCACATTCCCATGGAACTTGTGTAATTTCACAGAAACCAATGGCATTGCAAAGGAAACAGCCACGAAGGATTACTGGCACTGCTGAAACTGAGGACTTAATTTTTGGTCAGTAGCATCCTTCCAAATGGGTGCTGACACGTAGAAAAAGAGCTCAGCTGTCCTTCAAGATCACACCTTCAACCATTTGGCTCTGCATTTAAAAGTACTTCAACTTGGAGGACATGAGACTCTGGAAGTACTTTGGAAATATAATACAGTACTGAAAGCATACTTTGCAAGTGGGCCTGCATTTTTCATTGTATTCTCTGCAGTAATTATGAATTGTATATTGTTTAGGAGTGATAAAAATAGAGTTTAACTGCAATCTACCATTAAACTGTGAGAAATGGAAAAAAAGAATACAGGAGCACATCTGAAAGTGTCTAAAGAACTTTGTTTCTGGTTTCTGGTGAGTAATCACCATATCCAAAGTAAACATTGAAAACATCTGGGGGCAAATGATGATACAGTTTTTATCTTAACCAAATACGAAGTTGAAAGACAAGACCGGTTTATTCTCTTGGCAGTACATCCTGGATACTTTTGGAAGCAATTCTGTCAAAACGTAAAAGACAAATACATTGCCTTCTAACAGAAATCTGCAAGTAACTTGTTTTACAAAGTTTTACACGTTCTACTTCGCATGACATCATGTGTGTAAGCCAAAGACTGAAATAATTGCCGCACTGTGTCCGTGAAATTTTTCAAGGTCCAACTTTTCTGAGTGCTATTTGATTTAATCTAGAAATCTAAATTTAGGGGATAACAGGGGAACATGCTTCCTTCCTAATTATTTTTTGAACTTTTCACCAAATGAGGCCCGGAGTTACTACAACGAGAAAGTACTTTTTAGCACACAAAAAAATCACACAGGAGAGAAATAAACAAGGAGTCAAAGTACAAAAAATCAATAGTTTTATTAGTATATTTTTCAGGGAAATAATACAGAATAAAAATTGTGAATAGTTGTAGCAGAACAAATAACCTACTCAAAAATATTCCCAAAGGAAACTGGTTCCCAAGAGCTAAGCAGATGGGTAAGGCACTATGTGGAATGGCAGCAATGCAAAGAAATTGTCAGGGATTGTTTTCTGTTCTCAACACTATCAACCTTTATCTCAGGTCCAGAATGAGAAAAGAAACACGCGCTTTCACAAAGACAGTTAAGTGGAGAAATAATAGAATTCTTTGTCAATCCCCAGATTGTCTCTCAGATTTGCTCTTGAACATGGAAATAAAGAACCTGTATCACTTGCTAACGGGGTAGACCTTGCTTTGTTTTGTCCTTAATTTTCAAGCATTTACAAATTCATTGGCTTTTCTTGGTATTCATTTTGGCATTTGTTTATTAGATACATTAAATTCTTAGCTTAGTGTTTCATATACAGTGTTATCTTTAGCAGAAAATGAAAGATGTATGAACGGTATAAACACTGAACACTGATGCGAAGATGGATCAGCTCATTAGAAACTGATTTCCTCTCATCAAACTACATGAGAAAGGGATGAAGAAACAAAATGAATAACATGGTAGTCAACATGGTGGCATACTAAATCATCTTCCAATCATTCTCAATAACTCTACAACTACAGCATGCTATCCTGATGGCCCCATCTGAGTTGATGATTTTTCACAATGTATTTCATGGCTTCCATCC
>JANHGO010000049.1:4204594-4216489 GCA_024606505.1 Aquila spilogaster
GGATTGAACCTTATTACCTCTAGTCACTGAGAAATTCCCTAGACAGTTGGATGTAATTTGAAAAGGTCAGAAAAAAATTTCCTTCACAGTATTATTGCTTCATGGTTTAAGGGTGTACGTTTGTGAGATGCCAGCTCTAATCATTTTTATTGACTTGCTCCAGAGAGACAGACAGATGCACAGGAAGGCAAGACAGATGGATAAGACGTATCCTACCTTTGTTTCCAGTTCTAAAAAATATCACAGTATTAGGTATGTTTTAATGTTAATAATTTCAGTTTATCCTTTGCCATCTCTGAGAAGAATGTGCCTTGTTTCTCTAAGTCAGCCACAAAAGGGGGAAAAAAAACCCCTGTGCATATCATTGGAAACTTGCTACAATTTTTCATATTTGATCTGAGCGTTCATTGAATTCCATATGAATCTGAAACATATAACTGAAATTCAGTAAGTGTAATAGGATTTTCTAGACAATTTTAGGTATGCTCAGTTGATTTTTCTTTTCACCTAAAAGGGAGCAGTTCTCACTGAACAGATTATAAGAATGACCTTCAACATACTGACAGTACAAGCTTTGTTATCAATGTGGTTGTGCTGGGAAAAAAAACCAAACTAAAACAAAACAAAACAAACAAACAAAAAACCCCAAAAAAACAAACCCACCCTGGTTAAAAGCATTTAATTCTTTGACTTAGCATACACAGATGCTTGTAATCAAATATGAACATTTGCTAACATTACACTTACAGTCCATTATTTTGTCATGCAATTAAAATCAAAGGAGATTTAACAACACAAAAGCAGAATTAGCCACCCCAACCCCTGGAAAAGTTTAATTAACATTAGATTTTCTTTTGTTCAGAAGACATTTGTCTTCCATTCATAATACAAACATCGGTATTCACTGTATCCTGGCTCTGAATGCACTGCAGAGGCAATTTTAATGGCCATTAAAGTACAGCTCTGTGAGTTCCTCTACTGTATTATGTTTATGGAGCCCGCCTGAAAGCTGACTAAAACTGTTTCCACTTGGATAAGAAAGCCATTTCCATATGGTCATGTTCCCTCCCCTCAAGCCCCGTACATTCAGAGTAACAAGAAATTGCAGCAGAAGAGTTGCATATATATTCACTCCTCCAGAACTTTATAGCTCTGAAAGGAAATCACAAAGGCTTAGCTGTAGCAAGGAACAAAAAGCACGGGGAATTGTTCCGCTAATGGAAGCTGTTTCTTTCAATTGAAATGGGACTGTTCCCCAGTAGAAGAGATACATGGACCATTTAAACTCAACACTTTCTTCAACAATTTAGGAAGCTTTCAAAAGAAGACATGCGCACCTGCATATGTAGAAAGGGGGCTGGGGAGAGGCAATCACATACTAGATTTATAACAATTGATTTAGACTCTACTACTCTTTTTTTTTTAATCAGACTCCCACTGTCAGCTTCAGGATGATGCTGAAACAGAATACAAATTTAGGTTTTTTTAAGGTCACAGATGTGTAACTACAGAGGAACCCTCCAGTTTCTGTGGCAACATGACAACATTGTGATTTTTATTCCTCTAACTTTTTTCCAACAGAAGGAGTGATAGAGAAATTAAGCTCTGTCGTCCCCCTGATCTAAGCTCAAAGATAAACTCGTGAATCCTATGAATCTTTTTGCCAAAAAAACCCTTATTCATCATGAAAATAGGGAATGTTCAAGACACAAACTTTTAATGTCAGAGACTCAATTTTCCAAAGACTACTCCTCCAACATATTTTGATGCCGTTTACAACACAGTAATGTGATGTCACCTCATTCCATCTTCGCAAGACCCTCACTTCTTTTGTTTCCTTTTTTTTTTTTTCCCTGTCTCCTCAAGAGCAGACAAGTAACTTGTGTTAACAGACAAGTAACTTAAATCCTGATTCATCATACCAGATGTAGAAGGGAAGGATAGTAAGAGTGACAGCACTTCTGTCGCACTATTAGTAGAATCCACTGTCTGGAGGGCCCGAGTAACACCGGTAAGGACACGTTGGCTTGGCTTTAGATTCAACTGCTCTAGTTCCTGTGGGAAAAGGGATTCTGCCTTTTGGTGGTTTTGTTCTCCCCTTGCTGGTCATTTCTTAACAGTGGCATGGGATATTTTATCTCGTTTCTTGGAAGTGATGATGTGTGATCTTGCATATTGTCCCCTCTCTCCAATCAGCCAGGATTCAAAGACCATTTAAAGAATGGAGAGAGTGTCTTTAAGATTTTCAGTATGACATCCTTCTCACTCTATCTGAGCCAACAAACATGTGGGAGAAACTGGGACTTTGATAAGACAACCAGCTCATGATACTCTATCCAGAGAGAGCCGAGCTGATCCTATCTAACCCTCACACATTGGCGGTAACACTCTCCCCCTTTTTATAAAACTGTTTGCCTCCCATCTGTGGCTTTTATTTGCCATGCTGATGGTAAAATTACACAAAATTGAAATTATTGCTAACTCTCACGGTAACAATAAGGTTAGTTAACCACTGAAACAGATTGCTCAGAAAGGTGAGAAATTTTCAGTTACTTCTAATCAGGGTCTATTTTTAAAAAATATTCTTGCAGTTCAACCACAAGTTGTTTGGTTAGGTGCAGAAATCACACTTCTCTCCTTTCCAGCCTTTAAATCTATACGGTTGTGACCCAAGTGGAATGCCAGTTGGTGTAACAGGATTGTACCACAGCAGTGATCTGGTAGGGTTTCTTTCTTTTTGTCTTTCTGTGTCTGACCAGCAGACTACGACTTTTATACATATTAAATTTGAAAAATAAAGACCTCACAGTTCTGTGTCCAATGACAGAAATTGTAGCTGCCTTTGTCTTGTGAACATTGGATTACTGAAACCTGTTCAGCACATGATTTTAACTGTAGCCAATCAAAAAAGGGGAATCCACACAATAAATTGCATTTTCTATTGGAAGCACACACCCCTGAGAGCCACAAGACAGGTATTCCCTGTCTGCCTTTCATTAGCTGACTTGAACGCATCATCTCCTTCATTTCACATGCAAAGCCCCTCCTCCCCACACATCTGATATCGAAGTGAAATCCCGTTTGTCTGCCCTGACCAACAGCCAGACTCCTCACGGGACTCGAGGGAGGGCTGGATTCTCCTTTCTATCAAGTCTAGAGGTTGCCCTTGCACTCTTCCATTTTGTTCTGATCAGCAGAGATGCCCAAGCCGTACCCCTCTTCTTGAAAGAACAACAAACAAACAAAACCACAGCAAAAAGCTGGTTACAGAGCATGTCCCAGACACAATCCTAGTTTTAAATGAGCACCAGGCCATGTTGCTCACCTATATAGTGCACACAAAAGAATTAGGTAACTATTTTACAGATAAGGAGGAAAGGCTTGAAAGATGGATGCGTATCATTACTAAGATTAACTCCAATAAGCAGAGTTAGTTGGTAGCTACCAGTTTTCTTACTTTCAAGTACTCCAACAGATCTTCTCCTTTCTGAATGGACTAGCTGCTAGAAAAGGTTGATGACTTCTCTTCCTTTTTTTTAAGCTCAATATAGAAGGGCTCTCAAAGAAAGCACAGAAAACATTCCAGCTTCTTACATCATATTGGGGCTGCTAAGCCTGTTTTGTGTTCTTCAGAATATGTCTGAATATCAATGATCTTAAAGGTCTTTTCCAACCTAAATGATTCTATGATTCTGTGTCAGTTAAACATAAACTAACCATGTGCTCTGTCTTAAAAGCCACTCTGTGATGTACACAATTTGACCCCATCATTTTTTGCTATACAGAAGAATTAAAGCATTCTCAAAAAAGGCTGTAGTACACTTACTCGATGTAATGTTTATGTCTTAAATACCAACTCATTCGTAAAATAAATTAGACCTTAAAGACATAAAGAAAAAAACCCCCAACTTGTGGATTTACTATGCATAAAAGTCCATCTTGCCAAATTCCATCACATGAACGCTGTATCAGCTCCCAGCTCTAATATCGTTAAAATTAACTTCCAACAAATTAGGTTTGGGAACAATGAAATGCAATTAAAATACTGTATGCACTGCAGCAGAAACAGATAAAATTTTATGCATGTTTAGTGGGAGAAAAGAAATATAAAATCTTTTTTTGTTATTAAATTCACTAATGAAAGGATTGCTAAAAATATATATAGGTACAGGAAGAATTTATGACTGATTTTTTCTCTCAGCATTTTAACTAGCAATTCAATGTTGGTTGATCACATGGAGAATGCAAACCTGAATATTTGCATCATCAACAGCTGCTAACACATGAATTCTTCTGTCTCTCTGAGATGAAAAGTGAATAAAAAGTGAATATAGCTTTCCAATCAGCAGTCATTTTAAAAGCATTCTCTGCAATGCAGTCCTTAATGATTTGGGCATTACACTTCAAACTTTAAGCCTTTCATCTATTCTTCAAGAGTAATATTTATATCAACAGCCAGAAAGAATCTTTCTTCAGTGTATTGTTGAATCCTCTCCAAGTTGTACACACTATAAATAATTACTTAACAAAATGGAATCTCGATTTTTGTACATTTGTTTTTTGTTATTAGAACTGATTTTGGAACCCAGAACATATGGGTGAGTAAACTGTTTGGCTGCCCTGCAGAAGTATAATGGAGATGCAGCCAAGGTTCTCCTCCTGCTGTTCGTCATCCCATCAAGCAATGTAAAGTTTATATAATGCAACACAGACACCACAGGTTCCTTTTTCAAACTGTGTATAGCTAAAAGGTGCGTATCTTTTTTAGGCCTCAGACTTCACTCTGAGTGAAGTTCACTCTCTGTGTGTTCTACTCCAAAAATTTAACTTTAAATACATTTAAACCTAGTAGCCATGGCAAGAAACCCTCTTTTTAAGGCCAGGCTTTCTTTAATGTCTACTGTTAACTTAGGAGTTTGATTTCTTTAACATTTCTTTAACACAAGATTCAGTGAAATGCTTTTGGCTTTCTGAGCTGACAGAGCACTGACCCCTCTCCAGCCACATCAAAGCCAGACAGCAGTAACGTGCACTTTCTTTTTGTTGGATTCCATTTTTTGTACAGCAAAACCAACCTTCAATTGTGTAATATGTGTATATAAATACGTATACTTCTATAAATATGTAATGTTTATATTACAAATAAGGCCCAGAGTGAATGGTCAGGTCCAAGGAGTTACTGTGCTCTGTACAAGCAAGACTGGATACGCCTGTTGCCCTGAGGAGCCTTCCATTAAGTTAAAAACTATGGTGGTTTGATTATTTTTTAGCTGTCCACGATAGTCTTGTGACATTTCATTATTTGTTCACTTACAGTACATTTGTCATTGACGAACAAGCACAACAGTTAAAATGGTACTGTTGATATTTATGCCTCTCCTCCATGACATGCTATTTGTATGAATGTATTATTATTTTTTTCATTATTTGTATCACGGTAGTGCCTGGAGCCCCCAGCTGAGAGCACCACAGACTAGAACCCACTTTGCTCTCTCAGAGGCCTTACAGCTGATCCAGACGAAACAGAAGTTAAGAAAGAGAAACAAAGTGACTTGCCTAAAACCTGCCTTTTATCCCTTCCTCCACACATGCATGGCCACACTTGTTTTTTAAAGAGGTGAAAGAGAGCTTACAGAGAAATATACTGTACAAGTAAGGAATCAAAGTTTGTGCTACAATGAGGAAACGGGGAAAGAATTAAGATTGTGCGTAACATTTTACAACACACTGACATTGTTGAAGGCAGCCTCAAGTTGTGTAGGTCCAAAAGGAAAAGGACAATCGTAGCAAAAACATTTTAAAATTATACAGTCTAACTAAAAAAAAAAGGCTAGGTAATAATAATATCAAGATTTTATTTTGCACATCTAAGGGCTCATGTGCTTGGAAGGAAATATTTTGTTCCACTGGGAATCTGGCTGAGCCTTCTTCCTTCTTTCCAAAAGTACAATGTCCATTCTCATACCCGGAGAGAAAATTAACATTAAAATAGCCTCCGTTTTAAACATGGTCTGATACTACTCTGGAGACTAATAAGCATACAGAAAAATTGCATCTAAGAGAAAAAGAACTTTTTTTTGCAGGATATTTGCAAAAAAACACTGGTAATTGTTGGAAAATGCTCCAAATTCTGGAACGATGGTCACCCAAAGTGGAATTCACAAGAAGAAGAAGAGAGGTGGTGAGAGTTTTTATAAATTTCCTGCATGATCTTTGCAGCCATTTTGATGGGCTATGCATTTGTACATGTATACACGTATGAGTATACCAAATACAGGTAGAAACACACTCCCTATACTATGCAAAACACAACTTTTCAGACAGGTCTTTTCACTAGCCTAAATGCACTTAGGCATATTTTTACCTGGTCATGCAATTTTCCTTCTGAGAGTTTTTAGGCTTGGAAAAGCCTTTATTCAAAAATCACGTATCTTAGAGTAGATATTCACCCAAATTAAATGCCCTACGTTTATGGCAACATAAAAATGCCACACACAAATTGTTCCATAAGTACCACACAGGCACCAGTCAGCGCATATATCACACTTTGGAAAGAATCAAACTAAATGCAAATATGCATACTGCCTATTCTACTTCTCGGTTTGCACAGCTGACAATTGACACCTGAAATAGTTCATTAATAGACACTCTAACATAAGAAAACTTACTGTCTTATGTTGAGGCTTTATTCATTTCATGACAGTTCTGTCTGAAGTAGGAACTGGTCCAAAGTATGTGTATCATAGGTTCACACACGTGCACACTCACACAAACACATACACACTATTTGCTAGAAGAGAGGGTTGCAGCAGCATTGATTTAATCATCAATGGCCAGTGTAGATGGAGGAAACACAGTAATAAATGAGGGACTATTGGAAGACATGTAGTAAGAGCAGAGATACAGAAGGACTCAAAGAAGGCAAGAACTTTCGATTTAATGTGATTGACAAAGATGCTAATATAGTTGACTAAGAAAGGAATTTATTTACATAGCTTGAGTCTTCCTTTCTGAGCATTCCTCCTGTATAGACATAGACAACCACACGAAAAGCAGAGTATCTCTAATCTGACAGAGAACATGGTACTGACTCAGTCTATTTTTACTTCTCTTACCATCTTCTGTAGTTTTATATAGTTGAAAGTAATTTTAGAATTAAAGCAGAATGTATTGTAATTCACGTAGAGAAATATAACAGGAACGATGCAGTCCGTATTAAAGAACAGAGAAAATTTTAGGAAATTTAATTAAAAAGTAGATGCAGTGAAGACCACTGATGAGAGAAAGAAGAAATTTTTGGTTATCGGTCTTGATTTGATGGAAGTTTGCAGATAACACACGGTTATTGCACTTCCCTTACATACTGGTGGCTTGTAATATGGACATGAAGTAAATTAATGGATGAAAAACAGTAGGCTGAAGCTGAAGCTGAGCAGAAGAGAGATGACAGGGTCTAGCAAAGAAAAGCACGTGGAGAAGTTCACATACAAAGCAAGTGTGATTAAAAACATTACAGGGAAATAGTTGATTAAGTAGGAGTTTGCAAGTCTTTTTGAAATCCATGCTGACACAAGACACTTAGAAAAAATTATTCACCATTGGCGATAGTACTTTTAGATGTCTACAGTAGCCTACTAGGTTAACACACTTTGGTTTTGCCTATCAAAGGTAAAAGATCTCTTTTTCAGGTGCATAGCATCACTCATATGCTATTAGAAAGAAACAGCAACCGTGATAAAGACCAGCCAAAAACTCATGGCCAGGCTAAAGATCTTAAAGTAGAAGGGAAATATGATCAACAGGAGAAATCAAAATTACCTAAATTGTGTACCAAGCATAAGGAGAATGGAACAGAGAGGAAAGAGGATCAGGGTAAATGATGAGGTAAGATATAGTCACGGTACAGCAACAGAAGTCAGAGTGAAAGTAAAAATAGCAACTGGACTATAAGAGAAAAGGAGCCTGGAGAAGGGGGACACACAGAGCCTGGAAGAGACTAGAGGACTTCACTTCTGACAGGGTCCTGGAGGATGACTTTTTAAATAGGGACCCTCCACACCAGCGGATAATTGGAGCTAGAACGTGAATATGAAGAGAAAGAACATGTTATATATGCTCCTCTTTTTTTTTTTTTATGAGTGTTAATTGCATAATTAACTTCAAAAATAGAAAACATTTAGCTGATTTAAATCGTATAGATTCATTGGAGAATAAACATATTCACTTAGTTTAGCAACAAGAAATTGTGCAATAGATGTAGACTAAAACTGACTTTAAAAAAATTTCAAGTGAGTAACTGAACCGTAAGTGCTTTCCTGTAAGTGAACTGCAAAGTGTTCCTGTAAACTTATAACAAAGAGACTATTTCAGAACACAAGCAGACCAGACCTCGAAAATCCATCATATTAAATTAGGATAGATATGAAAAATGTCAAATATTATTTATAAAAGCAGAAGGTGCTTTTCAACTTGCAGTCTATGAAGAGATTTCCCAATACAGCAATAACATGTTCCTTGCTTTGAGAAGTACCTTGGCAAGTCAAAGAGGTAGCCCACGGAGCCAATACTGACACATTAATTGCTTTGAAGACCAGAAACATCGCACTGAGTTCGCAGCAGCAGGAACCTTGAATCCAGTGGAAATATCAGAACAGAGGGGATGAATACGTATAGTCACTCAACTCATTCACAGAGCAGTAACGAACACAACACAGTGCCTCATCTTTCCTTCCAAGTCAACACTGCATGACAAGAATTACAATAACGCAGGCTGCATGCGGCGAAAGAAAAGACTATAAGCATTTAAGGAGGAGATGAAGAGAGACTTTGTGCATTAGCAACAGGTTGGTCCTTCTGCTGTAGAAGAATAAAGTGAAATTCAACATGAATGGTTGAGTAAGGAGCAAGACAGATGAGTTGAAAACAAGGATACACACAAGCAGTGCTAGAAACCATTTCTATTCTTAGATGGGCTTCCCCCTAACCAGAGCTGTAAAGTCACTACATGATGTGGGGCTGTAAGCCCTGCAAAGGTGGTGCTGAGTGAGAAGAAGCTAGAATCTCCTCTTCTTCCTCCTTGGTTCACATCTGCAGTTTGTGCTAGGTACATTTCATCAGAACCAAACCTCCTGTATACCTAGGGTGTTTTTATTATGGTGCTTACATCCATAGCTTTCACATGTCTTCTGCTTTAAAGCACTTCAGTTCCAACAGACCAAAAGTGATCTGTTTTCCATAGGTATTTGATGACCACCCACTTTTATTGCTGAAGTTCTTTTTGAGAAATAATAACAAAACAGGGAATTAGACATGACACTTCTATTTTTTCCTGCTTGATTTTTTGTGTCCTTCTTATTTGAGGGTTGACTGCACACCTCATAAGACACTGGCTAATTTTGGAATTAAGAGTGCAAAGCCTAAAGAAAGAGATAATACAATCTTACTCATGTTACTGGATCTCTTTACTAAGCAATCTTGTGCATAAATCCTAGAATGCATAGTTTGGACACAGCAGGCGACAGCTTTTGGGTGTCAGAAGGTACCAAACACACCTCCAGTGCGTTGGATGGAAACAAGAACCCATTGTAATGCTAAGCCAACTTTTGCAGCTGTATCATGTAGATGGCCTGAGTAGCAGCTGATCAACCAACTGAATTAAAGGTTATGGAGAGGTAGAAGTATCAGTTCGCTTCTGTATGTTCTCACAAATTGTTCATCCGCTATTGCTGCCACCAAGATTCTGTCCTGAACTCCTATTCTGAAGGCTAAAGGCAAATACCGCAGACTCCTTTCTCACTGATTTTGCTCTCGAATGATGGTTGAGTAAAGGTCAAAGTTCAGAGAGATTTTCTGCATCAAGTGCTGGATTTCTTAAGACCTTTATGTGGAAGTTGCTACCTTATTTTCTTTGAAAAAAGGCCTTAGTAGCTTCTTTTAAACAATGGGTTAATCTGTTCTTCCTTTCATCTACCAGTCTACTTGAAGATCATCACCTGCCCGGAAGACCTTGTCTCCAGATCATTTATTCCAGTATTTTACTAGTGAAAGCAATCATTGGATGCAATTTTTCAAGCTCCATCCTAAAACTGGTTTGGATTTGTATGTCTGCCTCTTTCCCTTCCTGTGCTCCATAAAGGGATGCTTCTCTTTCTCATTTACTCTTTCAGCTACACCTTGCATAAGGAAGTCAAGCTCTATTGAGGGTGGTGGAGTACTTGTCATTAAATGGTCTGGTATAACATTTTATGACTCAGAACTCCTGAAAAATATGATTTATTTGGGATAAAAGCTCTTTACTAGGTCAGATGTCTGGACTGAAGAGACAGTTCATTATAGAGGATCACTCGTATTTTGCAACTGTAATAGGAATGAAGCGATTCTTTTATCATAGTCGTCCAAACCTGACTCACACCACTACTGTTCTCCTCTTTAGCCTGAGTTAATTGCCAGCTGAACAATGCCGGTATCTGTGGCTGATTTATTTAGAAATATGTTCCATCTGTAAAGCCCACACCAATGAAGTACAAGAGGGCATGACTAAAGGATTCAGGTATAATGCTTAGGAGCTTAGATAATTACTTGCAGAAAATATGATCAGCTCTACATGTCAACTTGCACAAAAACAGAACTATTGAACCTTTTGAAAAGGAGTATTGTGTTCCCCTAACTAAGTAACCAGGCCAAATTCTATTCACCATATTCACCATAACTGTGGAATAACAGAGTCAAAAGAGTTCTCCCATTGCAACACGCACAAGAAAATAGATTCTGACCAATTTAGGTCAAAAGATCTGACACTTTTTATAAATATAACCATAGCTACCTACATTGAATTAGGACCATACCAGATATCTTGAGAACATTTATGCAAGAACTATCCAAATATGAAAATTAGAACATTACAACTGTATCTATTATTTTGGTACAAATAGTTAGGCATGGTACTTATAATCCTTGCTTTGCATTTTGACAAGACATTGTGGGAAAATCTTCTGATGGAATTACTGAGTTTCACATGGGAGCTGACCTCTGAATATTTAAGCTCTGAAGCAAAAGTAAGAATAAATGGATTGAAGGCTGGGCATATGTGCTACAGCTGCTGATCTATATTAAGAACACTTAAGTCAATGTATACGCTCTAGATATTCTTTTATACCACTTTCAAACTTATTTACAGTTTTGCATCCACCAGAACTATTAAGAGGGATTAAGCGCATTATCTAAATACCTAAATCTATACTGTTCCACATGAAATTGAGAAAATAATTTGTATTTGTATTTCACAACACAGCTTAAGGTAATTAAAAGCCTTCCCACAACAATTTGGAACACTAAGCCCAATCCTCCTCTTATGTAAAAAACTGACATATTTTTGTTATTGTTGCAAAGGAAAAATCTCTGTTGTTGCAAAAGATTTCTCTGTTACTGAGACCTGTTTAACCTTTCTGTTATTTGGTTTTATTACACTTACTATCTAGCTTTATTAAATTTGCAAAATAGTTTGTTTATCTTCATTCTGGGAAAGTAGGTGGCTATAATTTGCAAATATGTCGGTCAAAAATAGACCAGTTAGATGTTCTTGGCTGGCACATTGTCAACGCACACAATGAGTTCCTCCCTCCCTCCCTCTCTCCCTCTCTCACACACTTCTTTCTCTCTCACATACACACACTCAAAAATGTCTCCAGTAGAGTCAAATATTCACATTAATACTGGAAGCGATGGAGAAGAACCCCGGCCGACATCCCATCTGTTCCCATGAATTAAATTTAGAAATCATATGTAATATAGACATTTCTGTCTGAATATCATAAAGCCCTGACACATTCAGGCTTTCATTAAAAAGCTCTGAGATGTGACTTGAATAACAATCTGTCTTAGCTAATTAGTATTTTC
>JANHGO010000049.1:4216643-4268402 GCA_024606505.1 Aquila spilogaster
AAGCTAGATTCTTCAGTAATATTTCAATAAGTAGGAGTCTCTTTTTGCAAATAAGACAAGGAAATAATGGTAAATCATCTCTAACATATACATGATGCATACTCAGTGACAAATAACTAAATTAAATCTCACTAACTGGTCTGTATTTTCAGAAATTGGACTATATCTTTTCCTATAAATGTTTGCCTCAACATTTCTACATGGAAAAGTGGATTCAATTCTGACTAAAAGTTTAGAGATTATTCAGACAGGACTTTAAAAGTTAATGTTTCCTCAAGCAGTTTCTGAACTGTTGAACACAATCGTCCAAGTTGTTCTCATTTCCACTCAGGCAATTTTTAATGAAAACTCCCTCACTTCATTTTCAATTTAATTTCTTCAAAGAAGATATCTTTTAGTCTACTTTAAAGAAAAGCTTCTATAAATTTATCCTGCTACTCATTTTAAGAGTGTAAAATAGTAAATACTTCAAAGACATTGCACTTTGACCTACAAAGTTTTATCACAACTTGAAAACAACCAAAACTATTAAAGCCATATAAGAATCTGTATACTTATAACAGAATTTTCATCAATACACAAATTGAATGAAGGATCAGTCATTGTGTTCTAAAAGTTTTCATATGGAGCTACTTGTGTTATTCAAATTCAGTTCTCTGTTATGCACACTTCCACAAGGCTAAACAAGTCTGATGGACAACAATTACATCATCCTGTTTTCATTCATCAACCTGTAGCTAATTTTCCATAAATTGTAAGGCTGACAAAAAGATTGCCTAGGCAATTACTGATTTTTAAAGGAAGGTTGAAAGTAACTTCCCATTTTTATTACTTATAGCTAATTTATCCTTCCCATAACAAACAAATAAGACAAAATAATTTTACTTCCAAACTCATACAATGCATTTATTCAGACTAGTCAGCTTGGATCTTCTGTCCTGGTTTTAGGGTCACTTTTGGGGTGGAGCATATAATACATTTTTCATCATGTGTAAACATACAACACAGAATATGTAGCTTTCACTATAAACTTAAATGCTACTTTTTTACAACTTTAAAATGTAATCCTATATAGCTATTGATATTGCAGTGTGTTTTGTGGTCACAGTACAGTGCATGTATTGCTATTTACAAAGTTTCTTCTCCGTGGAAAAGCATGATTTGTGCTGTCATTAAAGATATATGAAAAATGCTTAACATATACTGTAGTTAAAGGTTACCACATCTCCAATTTTCATTTAGCTATTGGCAGAGCACAATATTGAGATAATACTGACAGAGTTCAGAAGAAAAATAAAACTTACAGAAACAGTATGATTTTGAAGTGTTTTCCATTCCAATAATCGCAATGACTACTGTTAATGTAGTTAAATGTTAGAATGTTGAAAAAGATGGTTTCTAAAAGCAAGCACTAGGTCAGTCTAGAAGTAGGTGAAATTCCATATACAGTTGTGGCTGGGGCAGTGGGACATGATGTAATAACTTCACGTTTTTTCCATTTCTCTTTTGAGAGAGAGAATCAGCTGTGTGTTATACTACAGGCTAAGCAGCTGTTTGGTCTCTCATATGGCTTATTTACACTGACATATAGTGAACATTATTTAATTTTATGTGACCTGTTTCTAGAGGAACTTTCTATACTTGACAAGTATTTTTGTGAAAGACCAAAACAGAAGGTGTATTGACTATATATTCTACGTTATACTCTATAGGAAGTGAGTGCAGCAACAACATCCTAGCCTCCCTCCATCACCCTGTTCACATTTTTTTTGCCTAAAGTAATCAGATTTAGTAAATATTCCAACTAAATTTCCAGAAATATTTTACTACACTGTCCTGCCTATTCTACCTATACCTGCCAGTTAATACAAACAAACATATCACGTACTGCCTACATTATTACCTCATCATGAATTGTCCTGATGCACCACCATTTGAACATATTTTAGAGTGCTAGAGTATCATACTTTCTTGCATTTTTTAAATTTTATGTTGAGTTATAATAAATGTATGGCAAGATTAGCTGACAATATAATATAGCAGAGTACATATGGAGCATGAAAGTCATACAAAAGTTCACTAGTAAAAGAGGAATATCACACAAGCAGTCCCACTCTTTTTCTTCTCCTGCACTGCCCTACTCTAAAATTCACATAGAGATGGAGAGATGCAGCTATTAAAATTTTAAAAAAGTGCTGTGTGGTGTATACGTACTTACTGTTAACTAAAATAAGATGGGTACTTATGATTAAGAACATTCTATGAAATACTGGTTTCCTCAAGTTTTATAAAAAAACTATGTTCCAAGCATTCAAAAGCATTCTTAGCACTATAACAAATATATACATATTTAAAGTTCATATTTATTTTTTGTATAGAAAATGCATCTTGTTCCTCACAACAAAAGTTATAATACTTAATTTCTCCCGTATTTATAGGGTTAATCTAGATAATGCAAAAACTGTAGTTTGAAGAAAGCAGAAGCAAGAGTCCAAAGCCAACAATCAGTACTCTATACCTTACTACAGAAAAAAAGCTCAGTAATTTACAAATGTTGAAGGGAGTGCTATGTCCATAATTAAAAATCAGGCAGAGATCCTTTTGGCAAATGGATCTCTTTGTTAAACATCCCACTAATCCAAGCCTGGAGGTATAATTCAGTACCCTGGAGAACCCCCTCTATGCTTTTGCCAGCTGTTCCATTTAGGTCACTCCACCACAAGTTCAGCTTTTATCTATTCCTCACTTTCCTCACTGGGTCCCAGAAGCAGCAGCTCATCTCTCTGAAGGCTGTTTAAAGTGTAAATGAAAAGCCTAGACAGAAGTGAGCCACAACCGCAGGGTCCTTAATTTCTGAACTACAATTCCTTGGACTTCCCTACCTTGACAGATGCAATATGAAGTTTTCTTGATGAAAAATGTGAAGAAAAACTGAATATGGAATCCAAATGGCACATTCATTGTCTTTTTAATGTTTTGCAGCTGTATAAAACAGGGAATTTTACTAGGCAGAAAATCCTCTCAAAGCCAAACAGAGGAAGCAGCTCTTCTGCAACTCCCAACATTGCTACTCCTAGCTTGCAAGAAAAAACCTTTGAAGAGCCATTTTATCACTTCTCAGAGAGTCAGAGAGAAGTGGACTTGGGGTGGAGTGCCATGTAGTTTGATGCAGAACACTCTGTACCAAGGACCATGAACACCTGTGGGTGGAGATCTGTCCCAGTTGCCTCCCCCCACGGGCTAGTAGACAAAAGAAGGAGGCAGTGATGCTACAAGTACTATGCAAGCTCAGCCTGAAGTAACTAACCTGCTTTGAATTTTCTGCTATTTTGGCACGAATCTTTAACCATCATTGGTCACCAAAAGCAGCAGAAACATACGAATTTAAAATGAATCCAACTGTATTATTTCTAGCAAGTGTAAATTTAAGCTCTCAGAGTCGCTACAATCCTCAAGAACTGCTTTTGAGCAGTAGGCTGTTTTATAATAACGAACCAATCTCTTATTCTGGGAAAAGCAAAACTGATTCTCTACAAAAAAAAATTCATCCCTAGCATTCATTTTTTTTTGTTAAACAAGATAAGCGCAAGGCAGATCGTCTGGGAGGAGTCTAAAGATATTTGACTTTTTATGAAAGATCCATAAAAACCACATCACTCAGGTCTGTAAATTTTATTATTAGTTAATACAGTGTGCACACAGTTACCAACTGCACTGTGAAGTCACACAATCTATTACAAATTAATTGAAAGACTTGCTAGTTTCTCCAAGTCTGTTCTAAAATGGAGCCACAGTGACTCCAAAGACCATCTGCATGACTAGACACCTGCAAGTAATCTCCCGCAGGCTTTAGGCAACTGCTAAGACCATGGTCTGATCCTACTCATGCTGGCTCAGACCTAAGTACATGTGCACACGTGGTCTGAAGGACTGGGAACAGACTGTTCAAGTGGTGCAACCATTCCTACACCTGCACTTGAACTGCTCTCAAGGAAGAGCTGTCAGTCAAAACGTACGCTTCTGCATGCTTGTAGAGCCGACATTTAAGGGCCAGGGTGAAGGAAAAAAAAGCAACACATGCCTCTCTACATCTAATTCCGCAATGGCTCTCACAGGTAAGCAGACCAGCTCCCTTGAGCTGCCTTGCAAGGCTCAGCAGAACCCCTCACCTGTATTATGTTCCTGCTCATGCATGCTCCAGCTAGCTTGAGGTCAAAACCAGGAAATAAAGCATCTCAATTACGCTTTCTACTGCATACCTTACTGACGTGCTTCCATGCGCTTCTGCTGACATCCCTGCATGAGGGTTTGTTTCAGGCAGCTGCTCCCAGGTTCGGTGTCCCCATGGCACTGCTGCTCCAGCGGTGACAAGCAAAGCAGAGGCAGGATGCCACTGGGAAGCTCCAGCAGAGCCCAGTCACACACCGTCTGCAAGCACAGCTCACTGAGTGCAAAAGGAAAATTAAAACATTTTTTTCCCTTACACTTGAATGACACGGCGCACTGTTCTGTGTTTGCATTTAAATTGGACAGAATAATTTAGTACCAGCTTTTAATTTCAGGAGGGTTAATCACCTCAGCAAAGGTCAATCAAACTTTAATCTCCAATAAAATTGCAGCAGCTTCAGTCACCTGCAGGACATTTATTATATTCTTATTTCCATGCAAAAGAATGCATCGCTAATCTTCTAACACTTTATATTAGCACATCTGCCATTAACATTTTACTAAAATTATTAATTCGTCTGAAACTATTACAAGAGCTCATTTCTACACATCTCAGAAGATAATCCTGTTAAAATCCAGCCACATCTATCTGACATTGCTTTAGTTGTCTGCTCTAATCCTCACAACCGTTTGATACTCCAACTGAGTTCCAACAATGCACAGTCTCAATTACATCAAATATTACAGGGTTTAGTTTAGAACAACAATATACTGTTTTAGTAACTTAATCTTCCCTATTGTCTGCAATTACAATACTAATCTATTTTGCCACTGTTCATAGCATTTTCCATTCAAAACAAAATATCGATTTTTAATTTTGCTTAGCACTTCTTAAAAAGCAGCAGATTTAGTAGGCAAAGTTAAAACCCGGAATATGTTACTGATGGTAGCAATAATCACAATTATAGAAATATTTTTATGGCCCGGAAAAAAGGTATTTCTTTCTCCAAACAGAACTGTCTTTTGAGGCATAGACTATTAACAAATAAAGAAATAATAAAAATTAAAAAAAAAAGGACTTCAGTTGGCACTTCCAATTTGGTCTACTACTTTAAAATAGTTTAACTGAAATTAAAGAGACTGAGAATTGCAAATTCTCTCTCAAAAACACAAGCCAGGATTAGTTTGAAATTACTATGACATTTACATCAGCTCAAAGCTATATAATTATTTAACTCAAAACAGAAAATCGTAAAACAGAAAAGAGTACATCCCCCAAACATGCTGTTGTTAAATAAACATCAACTACGTTAGCTATACAGCAAAGCATTCCTTCGAACATCTACTGCAACAGTTTCATCTAAATGCTCAAAACTATTTTACCTGTAAAGACACAAAGAAGAGCAACAGAAAACTCAGGGAGAGCTCATTACAGAACTGAAACACAATGCAAAGAATTCATTTCCCAAATTTTAGAATCTAGCACCAAAAAGACATCATTATTAGACCGAAAAAAACTAATAATACTAAAACAAATGATTCTCGCTTACTCTCTCACCATGGTCATATTAACTCCTGTGAGAGAGAGAAGGAATTGTCATCTGCTATGTCATTTCTATTTAAAATAGATTTTTTAGCCACAATAACATTTTGACATACCGTAATGTAAATAAACTGTTCTTTCCCATCCCAATATTTCCTTCTGTGTGTCTCTTGTCTTTCTCTGTCTCTGTCTCCCTCCTCTTTTTGTTTTAATATATGGCACACAGACAGACACACGCCCCCGTCACTGTCAATATGCACACTCATTAGCAATATGTCAGGCTGGCATTTTCAACACATACTCCAGAGCATAACTGAACTACCACTCAGAGCACACACACGCACAGACACACACACGCGCGCACGTAAAATACAACTGCAGAGAAGATGAGCTCAATGGAGTCATTTTTAACTTGGAAAACTATATAAACATGCAAAAGGAATAAGAATCATTCTCAAGCAGTGTTTTATGAAAGTGCTATTGAAGAGGCTTTCCAGCTGATGGAACCGACACTGCTCGCATTTCAAATGCACACACAAATATGTATATACAAAGGCGAATATTTTAACAGGATATCTTAACACTGAATTAAAAATGCACGTATACAGGGTTTTCCTTCTTTTTTTCTGCCTTTCAAATTGTATTCTACCTGGAAGAATTGAGTGAAAAGAAGCATTACGAAACAAAACTGAATTGTTAACTACAAGTTCCTACATTATAGGCTGTCAACAGCATTTGTAATTCCTACGACTGAGGAAATTAACCACGAAAAATATCGCATCTGTATTTTTTCAAAAACCATCTGACAAGACAGTGAAGGACACCTAGAAAAGGTGAGTAGTATTGAACTACAGTTTTTGGTTATCTACCTTTTGATGCACTGATAAAACATTCGAAATTGCCATTGCCACTGCTTTAAAATACAACAGAATAGCTTCATGTGTCACCCCGAAATGAAAGGTATCATCAAAGACCCATTCACTACATTTTTCAAGTGCACAGACACAGGAGAAAGGTATGGGGAAAGGAACATACCTTTAGTTATCCCAGCGAACGACTTCTCTGCACATCTACATAGTCCTGCGGCTCCAACAGTACAAAAGTCGACACTGCAGTGCTTGTGATCTCTGTGACAATGGTATCATACTGCCAGCAATTTTTTCGATTAAACTTCTCAGACATGGTAGCAACTTTGTTAATTATGATATTAGCCAGCTGGCGGGTACAATCAATCATCCACTGTAAGAAAGCCAGACAAAGAGACATCTAATCATTGCAACCAGAGCAGATAAATTTTGTTCCTTTCTTATACGTGTCAGAGATTCTATCCCTCCTGACCCTCTACACAGCCATCGACTGTCAAATTTAGATTCAGCAAGCTTCCAGCATTTCTTTATCCCTGCCTTAGATCTGAAACTCCTGGTTATCAGGAAGACAAGCGTCACCAGCTGTCTCAGAGCAGGAAGGCAATCAGGTGAATAGTACTTATTATCTCTCATTGCCTTCTGAGGAACGACAAGATTGATTTTGGACCAAAAGCACATCCAGATCCTAGGCACAGCTACTACGGCTTCCAGTCCAGAATATGGCACATATATAAAGCCAACCCTAGCCTTTATGGAAACCACATACTAAAAGTTTGAGGGTTGGTCATTGTTCTGTTTCTATGAGGTTTGGGTATTTTTTTATCCCTACTCTTAAAGTACTTTTTTTTCTGCACAACTGCTGTGGATATTCCCTTATTCCAGGCCTCCTTCACCTCAAAAAATCCAGGCAAGCCTACTGCACCGGTACTCCAGAGACTGTGTTTCACAGTTGGGTAGTCTTAATTGGGCCCACAGAAGCAGTTAGCTACCATTAAAGGCTTCTCTGTATACATCTTCCTCTCAACAAGTCTGATAGACTATAAATTCCAACTAGCAAAGCCTACACTTTGAGAAGGTTAAAAACGAAAATATATTATACACTCAAAATATAAAAGCGTGCAAACAAAATGTAAGCTGATAGCCAATTTCAACATTGCTCTAGAAAGCAATGCTTCATCTTTTTGTTTACTGCAACATCTGACAATCTTGTGTTGGTGGTGCAAGCCTCCTCTTTTTTTTATATAGAACAAATACACAACAAAGTACTGTAAGGTAATTGATATCAAGTAGAAAAAAAACATTACAATAAAAAAAATGCCATCACAGTCAAGCATTCCAGTACAAAACTTGGTAATTTTGGAATGCCTTCTGACAATTCCGTTTAAATAATTAGAGCTAAGCGCGGTAGTCAACTAATTCTAATTTATAAGTACTCGCAAAAATTTTTATGCCCACTTTTGAATTCATGTTACACTGGTTAATGTAGCACTTGGACCAACGGTCGCTTTCCCAAAGCCACAGATTTTCAGGTAATGTGATCCTACCTTTACTTCACTTTAAGGCTAGTTTCATATTAAAACTTCTACCTAGCAATACCGTGCATACTCATTTGTGCCATCGTATCTTAAACAAGACGATACTCTCAACTTTGCAGCATAAAAACTAACTTAGTTTTTAATAAATCAATTGAAAACAATACATTTTTTTCTTGAAGGTTATCACATACAATTCAGATAAAATTTTCACACTTTCTTGGAAACCAAACAAAATAGCAACAGTCAGAAAACAGCAGCTTGTGGGAGTATCAATTATACTTGACTGCACTCCTTGAAATTACAGTGTTGCCAGAATCTGCTTTGTCTTTCAGGAGTCAGTTTTTTCTTTTGTGTAGCTGCCTCATTTAGAAAGCTTACAAAGCCGCATAGGAGAACGGTTACGATATTTGTTACTGGTCAAAACACAACTAATTGCTTTCTGATCTGTGTTAAAAAGGATGAGGGCAGGAAAATAAATTTCAACCTCAAATGTAATGCCATCCATCCAGTCATTCTGAGTGACTGATCAAGTATTCACTCAGCTTCTCAGCCAGATATTGAAGACTGCACCAGTTCTGCACCGTTACCTTTACTCGAGTTGTTAACAAGTTGAGATCTAGCTCAAGCACCTTCATACCCTACTGCCATCAACGCAGTGGCAGACACACTGTTAGAAAGACCAGTCCTCGCCCAACTAGAATGACTGATTCATTTTGTAAAAATATTTACAACAAAGAGAATTTTACTTAGAAGTTAAGGAAGGCCTTTGTACATTATTCTTTCTTGTTTCTACTCCTGTACTCAAATCAGATCTCGGTTTTATAGACAGCCTGTAAAAATGAAGTAGTCTTGATCCTAATATCCTGACAGAGCGTAAGGGAAGAGGAAATCATTGTGCTTAGTAAAAGAGGGAGAGACTTGGAAAGTACATGGGGATAGGAGGCTGAGTAAAAACTGATTCCAGAAGGTGAATCAAACCATCACACATATAAGCCTGTCCATAGCAGTATCTCCAGCCAGCAACCAGCATGGACCAAACTATGTTTCTAAGCTGACAGAGCTGATCTGAGCTGGTGCAGCTGGGAAACAAATAGGATGGTCTCCGACACATCCACACTGAAAGTCTGAGTAACAGTATGAAAGAAGGATAAAGTCTGGTGCCTGAGCAGTACTTACATTTGTACATTTTCAAATTTTCAATAAATGTATCAGGCTTTTCTCTCATACTTCTTATTTCTCCTTACTTCAGAATTCACTGTGGAAAAACACAAAATAAGTCTCACCCATTCTCAGCTTTTAGGTTGGTCGTCAGTGCTCTCCTCTGTCACCATCAGGATGAGGGATACAGGCATGACAGAGATCTGCTGGGCAAGAATCATTTACACCTTTCCATATGCAGACATCAGTGGAATGACAGGACCGCTGGATGTACTGCTCTCTCTATTGGTTATAACAAAGGCTACTAAATTGGTCTGAATTTAATATTAACCCTGCTTTGAACTGGACCCTGGACAAGTTGACCTTTTGAGGGCTCTTCCAACCTGAATTATTAGATTAATCTATGAATTGGCAAAGGTAAAAAAAAAAAAAGCACCAGAGTTGGCAATTATTATGGGAGATGTACCCAATAATACGAATTACATGTGTAAGAATATTCTAAGATGTTTTGTTCAACCGTCATAATTGCATTGCACAGTCTCAGATTGACATTAGCCTACTTACTTGTTAAGTTCTGTATACCTTAAAAATGTCAGCCTGACAAACCTTCCATTTGCACTCTAAATCTTGTACATCTTCTATTAAAAAAATTAAGTGAAAATACACAGTATTATATGTAAATTATACATTTAAAATAATGGGCAGCTTAATGAAAGGAATACTCTTCACCTTGCAAGGAAGTGGGCTTTTAAATTATTTTTTAATGTTCAGTGGTTCCCAATTAAAAAAGAGTCCACACATTTGGTGACAGCAACACAGAAACTAAGACCAAATACAAGTACACAAAGTCAATGAAGAACAGTGCACAGATGCCGGCTGGCAAGTTTAAGGGATCACACATGGCAGAGCAAGCGTATGAGAAACAATGTCCTCCTGCAGTGAACCTCTTCGTGAAATCAGGAGCTTCAGATGCTCAGTTATGCACCAAACCACAAATCCCCTCACCCACTGACTGATTCACTCTTAATTCCAAGAAAGAACATATGTAGCTACAGACAGAGAGCTTCTGGTATAATTTCTCATTTTGGCATGTCATATGCATCAGAAATAGCCACGGATTTATTTTACTTTATTTTTAGCAGTGCAAATCAAGAGTTGCACATATATTTCATTGAATAGAATGAAACTGTAAAGTTTCACAGCACTGAACAATGTCTGCTGAGGTCATGTGTAGCTTCTCCAGGGGGAAGCTCCTCAAGGCAGATGTGAAGAGGCCACATGTTGTGTCAATTCTTAGAACAGAATGAATAGAAGTGAAATATTAATGTGTTGTAAGAAAAATGACCTTTCTTACATTCTAGGAATTGATCAAGGAAGAAAAGGGGTAACAGACTATTTTTTTCTCATGCATCATTATGATCAACAGGTTCAGTTTTCTCCCTGTTTATCATCAGTACACGTGAACCAAGGACTTCTGCTCTAAACAGCTGTTAGTAAGCCCCAAAACCCTGATTTTTCTTGCACCAATGTTCAGTCACCCAAACTCATAGCTAAACATCTCATCTTTGACAAAGTTCAGTAGCAGCTATCCAGGAAAAAAACACAAGGGCAAACACAAAGCAATTTTTCCCAGTATAATTTCCCATCTTCTGCCTATCTGTGATGAGGAGGCTTACTTAGTTCAACAAATGTCAGGATGACTTAATGCAACATATTTGGCAACTTCTGTGACACAGAATGACCAAAAAAAAAAAAAATAAAGAAAATCAGCCCAAGAATGCAGTGAAATAAATGACAGCATATCGAGAAATTAGGAAATCTCATGTGAATAGGCAGCCAAGAATAAAATGAAATCTACCAAAATAATTCTATTTTACTGAACGATAACAACTAAAAATTAAAAAGAAAGCAAGTCATTCATTCACATTCAGAATGCCAATGCTGCACAATTCTGGATTAAAGAATTTTATTAGTATCATTCCATCACTCTGTAAGATAAGGCAAGAAAATCTTGCACTGCCTTAACAGAAGGATTTTTTTCACATACAAAGCAACTTCTCAAAGAGGGCCTCATTAGGTCAAGTGAGACATTGGAGCCCCAGGGCTCCAGAACCTGGCAGTAGCTCTTCCCTGAAGGCACCATTTTGCAAGAAACTAGTGTGCAGAAATTCCTTCCCAATTTTGCGATTAAAAAGCCTTTTCTAAAGCAAAAAGTTCCTACCTGCACTAAACTTGAATGAATTTCATTAGGCTTATGGGATGGCAGACAGACACATGGAAACACAGAGTGAAATGACATCTGAATTGAATTAAACGAATGCTTGCTCTGGAGACAAAAAATCAAGTACAAAATACGTTGGTGAAAACATATTTCTATGTTACAGTAATTCAGTCTCTTTAGGTCATATAGTACTTATTTTATTTTTTTTTCCAAAAGTCAGAAAATGCACCTACAATTGAAGTATTCTAAAAATATCAATTTTTTCTGTACAAAAATGAAGCATGTAAAACACTAATGATGTAGCTGAACCAAACTCTGGTACCTTACACAATTGAAAGGCCATATCTATAGTGTTCCAAACAAAGCAAAATAATGTAAAATACATCACAGGTAGAATTTTTATTTATCGCCTGTCTATAATTCACTATCTAAATAAAAGTAAACAGCTCACTATAGTTACGCTTTGGGGCTGGGTTTTCCAAAGGCAGATTTCAAATCACGAAACTGCCCAACATGGGCATTCAGGATTTCAGTAATTTTCCAGATTGCTTCAGTGAGATGCAATTAGTTAATTTCCTGACAGATAATGCTTTACACCTGATTAATTTCAGAACAGTTAAAAAGCTGTAACTCCAGAAGCAAATAAAATAAAATAATTATTTAAAATAGAAGACAAGATGGCCAACTGTGCAGCCATTTTCATCAAAATCTCAGATTCTTTCATACATGTCCTAAAACTGGACTCTATCTCTGTTATTATTTTCAGTGTCAGAGGACAGCAAGCTCTTATAGAGTCTTACACCAAACAGAAGCTAAAAGAAAGTACGACAGTAAGAGAAATATAGTTGGGAGGAAGAAAGATATTTATTATAACAGGCAAAAAATATCTTTTCTTGCAGCAGATGTAATTGCGTTGTACAGTATCAAGGTCTTTTAATGCTTCATTATGGAAATTATTATGATGTACATTCCTATCTACCTTTGTCACAGTGAAACAAAGCCTGATGTTACTCAGTTTTTGAGACTAATTCCAAAACAAACGTTGCAGATTTTTGTGAAAAGGAATACATGGCTGTGTTATATGTCACTGAAGTTTTCAAAGCTGCCAGAACAGCATGGATACTCTAATCTTCTGGATGTTCAAGTTCATTCTGCGTGGTGGTGTGTTCTTATTAAATAAATCCTAGCAAGCTCAAAAGGAAAAATATTTGAATTTCTCAGAAATTACTGTCTTCTATTTTGTTGGGTTTTTTTTCTCAACTTTACAAAGGTTGTGTTTGCAAGAAAATATCAAAGGATTCCTGCACAATATGACCAAAATGATCATACTTAGTTGACCAAAGAAGCATCACTCAAGGATCCCTCTCCAGTTCCGCATGAAAGTTCCTCCAGTTTCTCCATCACACAACAATCAACTGCCCCAGGCTTCACCACACAGGGAAATGGAAGTTCCACGTGAGGAGCCTTCTCCTGCGGAAGAACAAACAAACAAAAAAAAAAAACACACCAAAAGCACCCAAATGATGCCTATTCCCTAAGCATTTTTAAGCCAAAAATATGACCAGTTTATGGATGAAAACAAGAAATAGCCTTGTGCAACACCATATATTAAAGATGCTGCACTGCAGTGAAATAAATCAAACCTCTTATGAGCAAGGACTCCTTGAGATTTTAGCTGTTGCAGACTTAAAGCTCTTTGCTCACTTGAAAATGGTCTTGCCACTTTAGCATTAATGACCACTAGAAGAATTAAATTGATACTGTCACTCAAAAATGGAACACTGATTTAAATCTTTTTGAGAAGGAAATTTAAGCTCTCCTGCAAAAATGCTGGAATCAAATATACCATTACAAAATGCTTTGTTGATAGTGCTACTTAAAGCTAAAAAAAAAATAATCCAGATTGTCCCTTTCCAGGTTTCACTTGAAAACGAAGAATTCATTGTTATTTATCATAGTTAAACTGGAGGTAAGTTAACAGTAACTTTCCACTTAACAAAGCTAGAACTTTGAATAGGTTTAATCAAAACTGCCTGAAGCAGAAAAGCAGAATAAACCCACAGTTTATCCCTGCTTTATGGTACCTAAGGAGCCACTAATTTTGAACAGAAATTTAGACAGTGCCCCTAGCAGGCATGAACTTTAACATATGCTCATGTGTCAGGCTACACTTAAGAAAGAACTGCTTTATATTGGCACTGCCCAGCAATGCTGTAGTTCAGATTTCCACACCCAGTAGCACTCTACTCTAAATGTATATACTGTGACATCCTCTTATTCTTTGACATTTTCCCCATTTATCACACTCACCAGGAAGAAAACCTGCAAGTTTGTAAAGAAATGAATGAATCTCATGTAACAATTCTGGTCAAGTCTCTAAGATGCTAAGTGCCAACCCTAAAGAAAACGTGCTGGCTAGGTATTTGCCTGTGTTTTTAAACACCCATACCAACTTAACTACGGTTAAGTTAAAGTTCGATAAACAAGTTCATAGCACGTAAAAAGGCATGTCAGGAGGAACAAAGTAAAACTGATGGACTCAAGTGGAAAATAAATAAAATAAATAAATAAATAAAACACTAGCGAGGAGTTAGGAAGATCATACATTAAGATGAAAGACGAAACAGATGCAATACACAGCAAAGATCAAAGAGCTCCATCAATTCATTCTGAGAGTCAAAATCCAGCTGAGCATGGGAGCTCTGTCCGCATAATAAGAAAGGTTGACTAAAACATAAGGATTAAACAGATGAGCTGTCTCCAGTGAATGTATGGCACAGGAAGCCCTGCTGAGCCACTTGTAAAGACACTTTGGAATTGTACACCTGCTACTTCACAGTGAAACCTACAGGAAGCCAGCCTGGAAGGGCAAAGAAATCCACTAATGCACTAAATAACTATCTTTAGGAGAAAAAAAGAGAAGTGTCGACACAAGAAAATGACATTTAACAGATTTGCTGTTCTCTCTCCAGCTTGTTTGTTTACCAAATATTTCTGTCAAAACTGAATGTAAAGAAATTGCTACAACCATCCTCTAATTCCCTTGAAATAAATGAAAAAGGCTTAGCGCATACCTAATCTATGAACACAATCATGAATATACAACAGGGTCAGACTAGGATTCTCAATGAAAATATCTGTCACAGTATGACAGTTTGGGGATCTCTTCTTGTACTCCATCACCCATATTAAATGGTCAAAGCTCTAATAACTTCAGTGCAGCAGTATTAAGTAAGTCTGAAGGTCACTAAAATTGATATTATTTGTAGTACTTGATGCCACATTAAATAGTCTTACATCTAAATCTTCAGGTTTCTTGTCCTGTTCATTAAATAGATGTCAGTAGCAGCATTTCAACAATCAAAAATGATAGGTAACGACTGGTTTCTTTTCTCTCATTATCTTTAGTGTCAAGAAATAAAACTAGAAAAAAAGTCATTCATGACAGGTAAGAAACACTATTTAACCGAGTGTACTAATTTGAACGATTCTGTTATTAAAGTAAAATCCCTGGGGTACATAAGCACAACCCTTATGTAAGTAAAGAACTGTAGCACTACCTCTCAATTCAGTCGCTTCATTACTCAAAGGAGCCCAACTGCAGTTTTCTAAAGCCTGTGAAAGGATCAGAGCAGTATGCTACACCTCACTGCAAGGGACAGACAAAAGAAACCCTTGCATCAGAAGGCAGCAAACAATAACTTAAAATAATCAGGAAAAAAGTTGATTGAACATACACATGCTTGGAATTTTCTTAAGCCTCTGCTTTCTGCTGGATGTTCAATTAATGTCAGCTACTTGCTACAGGTGGCTCTTTATTTATTTTTTAAATGAATGTTACCAACCCGCTTGTCCCACGAATGTTATTTACAATCACATCTTTTATTCTTGTTTTAGTTGACAGAACAATCTCTTCAAGGATCTGGGCAGAGCTGATCTATTTGATTTGCAGGTTATCTACTGCCTGCAGATACAAGCACTTTGATTGTTTACAATGCAGGAGTAATTGGTAACAGTTAAATAACTCCAGAGACTGATTTAAGAGTTCTTCACCTACTGCATGAAAGTAGGGCTTCATCCCACAGCCCTCCATCTGGCTAAATTCTTACAGATTTCATTACGTTTTTGTATTTAAAATATCAAATGCGATGATAATTAGAATCATCAATTGTTTGCCAGCATTATGTACAATTTTAATGGTTTTACATGAATTTGTATTAAAAAAATGAAAATTATAAATAAGAAGCAAGTATTTTCAAATTTCTCATTACATTTCCAAAATCGGTTGCAAAAATGAGTTTGTATTGCACAGCATTAAGCCAGATTTCTACAGTGCTTCTTTCAGCAAACTAATCAAAAATGAGAACATTAAAACCAAATTCAGCAAGTATTGCTACAAGGAATTTTATGTGTTGTTTCACTGGTCATACATTGCTTCCTCACTGCATATGTTCAAGCTGTGGATAATATTTAAAACAACTTTTCTACAAATTCGCTTAGCCTTGAGCAGTCAAAGAGGATAACTTTGCTGTAAACAAATCAGGATGATATTCTGTTTTGGAAAAAAATCACAGAGCACATTTTATTTGCTGATGCCATTTTATGGCCACTGAACTTCACTGTTTCACAAAATGGTGTGGAAGCACGGTACTGGTAAGACTACACTGATCACTAACAGAACAACTCCTAAGTTATATTCCAGACTTCTGCAGCGGAGTAACCAGAAAACAGTAATGAAATAAGTCACTGAAGTTATTATATCTTGCTGGACAACACCATCATGGACACAGCCTGACTCAGGTGCTAAGGCACACTGTGGAAAGACACCCCATAAGTACTGCATGGAGTTCACCATGACTCAGGAGCAAGGCTGAGGTATGCAGGAGGACATGGGGTATCCCTGGTATTTCTTTATCACTGCAGCTCCTTCAGGGAGAGCTGCAGCAAGACTTTTCAGTAAATTCTGCATAAAATTGTTATGGGTTTAAACAGGCTGAGGCACCAGGCAAGTGTGATCCACCTCTGTGAGGACCAAACATGATGCCAGTGGCATCACCAACATGCTCACGTGGCACTGTGGCTGCTCTAAGCCCTTGCTGGATCCTCTTTGGCTCCACACAAGGTTAACTGCAGCGTTTCTCAATCCAGTTTGGGTAGAGCTCTCTTTTCAAGAAGAGAAAAACGGACAGAAAACTAAGTACATAAATCCTTAACAATACCAACTGCTTGATTTCTTGGGGCAATAAATACCCTTGTTAGCACACTGTCAAGAGGAAGCCCATCATTTTACAAATTACAGCCAGCAGCAAATGACACCAGGACTCTTGCAGATCCCAGGTGCACATCCTGCAGAAACCACTTAAGATATGTAAGCAGAGGCTCAGCCAACTTTTCTTCCAAAGAACTTGGTGAAGATACCATTAATAAAATATTACTGCACATGTGAAAATCACACCACTTTAAGACTAAATTGCAACCATTTCTATAGAGACATTCCAAAGACATTTCTCCTGAGATAGAGCTGCCACCTTGAAAGATTTCAACCTGATTCCCCAGCTGTTTAGGTACTACAGCTGTCATTTAAAAGGTCAGAGCCATCCCTTTTCATAATGAAGGCGCTGTTTTTCTTCCTCTGTTTTTAAATACTCCTGGACAGTTTTAGATAATCTTGAAGTAACTTTTGCAATGAAAATATATAGTATGTAGATAAAAAGGCAGTATGAGAAGAGTTCAAAACTGATGTTAAGTGAGGAAATTGGCTCTATTGCTATCTTAATCGTTAACCTCTATGCAAGATCTGCAATAGGATGTGCTTGCTTATTTACTTGTTTGTTTTGCTTTTAATTTGAATAAGACATCATCAGCTCTTGCAATGTCCTGCTCTGGAGTAATCAGATTTCCCCCTGTAAATGTCTAGAGATTCAGCAGAAGGAAAACAATATATTATCTGATTCTTTCAAGTTAAAGAAGAAAGAAAAAATTCCTTTTAAGCTTATAGTTCAACCTAGAACTGTAAGAAAAAAAAAGCCTGAAAATATTTTGAAGGACGCCAAACCAAAAAAAAAAATGACTTGCACCTAACTCTGAAACTCTCCTTCTTTGCAATTGGCTTCAAACCAGACTTTGTTCTGCCTTGGCAGAAAATAAGAGGCGTGATTAATTATTATTATTATTTTTTGGTCAGGCAAGACAATTATTTTCCAAGTCATTCTGATGAGTTATGTGTGCAAGAGACACAAGTGATCAGTTTTGCAGATAACTCTGTCTTGTCTTTGTAAACTTAGCTCACTGGATTCAATTTTCTAGTCTCAAACCAATCTTCTTCATATTTCCTGAAGGAGAAGATCAGACAATAAACTATATGCAAACTATAGTACCGTTTCAGAGAGTAATTTTTTTCTTCTGTCCCACCATCCAGTTGTCTGAAAGGCTCACATCCGTTGTACTCTAACTGCAGTATTTCAATTGTACTTTAACCAGGCAAATATGTTTCCTGAAGTTAAAAGAGTATTAAAATTGATACAAGGCAATCACATTGAATAAGTCAGGTGAGTTTTACAGTCACATCACAAATGAAACCCTGTTTATATGAAAGTTTCCATACACAGGTTTTGTTTTAAGACAATATACAAAAACACATACATATTGTAAATGCTACTATACCCAGCATGAATTCTGCTTTTACAATTTGCTTTGATACAATGTCATGAATAATCTCACTAACTCCGTGTCAAATTCAGATATTCAGTCTCACCTTGAAAGCTCACTTTTTCTATCTGTTAAGCTTCATTTAAATAGTGGATAAAGTGCTACACAAAGAGAACAAGGGTAAAAGAGTTTGACCTATGGTTTATACTTCAAGAAAAGGAGATAACATAAGATGCAAATGAAAATGAACAAAAAAAGCCCTAAAGAAATTTATTTTCTTCCAGGTTTAAAATACTCATAAGCAAAACCTGATATTTCCTCAGCTTTTCAGATTCATCTTTCACTGATGAAGACAGGACTACAGCATCCACTTGCACATGATCACGCATACCTAAATCTGTAGAAAAATAGATCTATAAGCCCTTTCTATTCTGAACTCTTCAAAATGGATTACAAGCATTTCTGTGAATGATTTCAGACACTAGATGGTATAACTACATTCAAGCTTGTCACACTTCAGCAATGATCATGCATTTACCACAGTTTTCATTATATCAAAAATGCTTCGGCTTCATCAGCAACAGATGAATTCATTAATTTCTTTATTAATTCAAACGTTTTTTTTCCAATTTTTTAGAAGCCCCGAGGTTCTCTCAGCAATATTGGCTCCTTCTCTGTTCCATAAAATTGTAATCAATCTCTATTATTGTCATGAAAATGGTATTTGTCACTTTGCCGAGAAAAAAATAATCAATACATCTTGCAGGGCAGAACAGGCATTTAATGCAGTGAATTGATGCCTGTTAGAGAAATTTAGCTTGCCAGTAGTTTGGGACAAGCTAATAGAAAACCAGAAAATTCACTGAGGGTTGACAGATGAATATACAGACATGCCACAGAAATTAATATTTGGGCATTTTCTATAGCCTGTCATTTCACATGCTAGAGAGAAAATAGATTTAGACAAGCAAATCCCCAAGGAAATCCTTTTTTTTTTAATATATATATATGACAAAAGTCAAAAAGTATGTACAAAAATAAATTCTTCACTGTGTTATTTTTGTATTTATATGTTTCTGAAAAAAAAAATCTAATAGAATCTTCTATTTAAATGTATTGCTCCAGAGATGATACTGAATATAAAAGCACTGTCGAGTGCTAAGTGACAAATAGAGCAAAGTCTCTGAGGTAATACTGAACTCCCAATCCTTCCAGAGAACACAGCATTATAAATAAAAATCAGAGCATTGCTTCAGAAATGAGTACGTAAGTTTCACAATGAACATTTTTTGAATCACTAACAAAGAGTGAAAGTGTCATAACTGGTATCTACAAATAATAAAAAAAAAAATCATGCTTCTCGTGACAAATACAATATCCTCAAAAGCACTGCTAGTATTATTTGAACCTTGTTAATAAAAAGTTACATGCTCGGAATGCAGTCCTCCCTTCTGTCTGCTGCCATCTGCAGAAGCTGTCAAAACACTCCTCCTTCCAATTACGCGCATTCTGTCTTTCACTTCCTCTACGATAAGCCTATAATCTGTTTAATTCCCTTGTTTGGTTGGTTTAATAAACAACGCTTCAAAGTTGCAGGGCTCAACAAACACTGCACCCAACACACAAGCTGCAATTATCCATCCTTCTAGAAGCGCATGAGCACCACGGACAACAGACACATCCCACTGCCAACAGCAGGAAGAAAGAGGGGGCCAACAGTCATGGACTTTTGTTGCAAGGCTACAGTTTTGCCAGGTGCACCTGAAAAAGTTTTGGCAGTAAATCACTAATCCACTAATCTGCTCCTTTTAACTTGCTGCATTTCAGGATGGACCACTTCTGACTCTCCTCACTGTGGAGAAATGTTCAGTCCTACTTCATGGAAGTCTTTCAGAGACCTAAAGAGAACAACAGCTAATCCCAGCCCTAACACTATCACCACATTGCTCCTCCAGTATGCAAGGGTTAACAAAGCTTCAAGAAAAGACTGTCTCCTTTCTTAACTCCATTATTCCTAAGAAGGTGCTCTGATTCTGGGTTGGATGTAAATGGGACACTCTTCAGTGACCTGCCTGAAGCTCCTAGCAAGCTGCAACAGCTGAGGTACCTATCAGATCAGGGATCAGCAAAGAGAACACTTCTCTAAATGCCTGAAAAGGCAGCCAGACAATTGCTCATGGTGAAATGCAATCATGCTCTAATTCCACAGACTGAACAAATGAGCCCATCACACAGGTGCTGTTTGGAAAAGAGGAGCAACATTTTTTCATCATGTGCAAAATACCATTGTCAGGAAAAAGGAAGGGCTGCTGAGGACATCAGTAATTTTACATATCTTCTGAACAGTCCAACACTCATGTTCAAATACTGGAGAACAGAAGGGATGCAATTTAACACCTCCCTGCCTCTACTCACTTACAAAACTGAAATAAAACCCGGCAACAGAAATCCATAACAAGGTGGACGCTGAAGAAATTCTGTATCTCCTACTACCTTCACCATTCTGTCATGGATATTTAAAAATATCCTTGTAAATTAGAACTCTATAGAGCCACTACTGTTCTCGTTCCCAGCGGCAACAGTGCTAACACTGAACCAATTCTTATCCATCAGAAATTCGCTGTAGGAAGTGGAGGATTGCTGACTTCACTCAGATTCTTCAAAAATAGGCAGTTCAATCCAAATTTGTACTCATTTGTAAAAGAATTTGACCTCCAGACTGACAAAATTTAGGCTGAGTTTCCTAAACTAAATAAAAGGAAAATAAACTTGTATCAAAACATAATTTTGCAAGCCTAGTAGAAGGGAAACAGCAATACAATTTGCAGAAGTTTTGCATTCCTTAAAAAACCCAAACCATTAAAATGAAATAAAATAAAGAATGTCAAACTCTACAGGAATTTGGCAACACAAACATACAGGTTCCCAAAAGCCAACTCTATTCTCATTATTTTTCTACCATCAAGTTCCAGCTGCTGTTGTACATCCTAGATCCACACAGCTGGCAGGAATGACAGAAGTCACTGTTGCATGACGTTGTCAACATTTATATTTATGCCTTGTTGAGTGCAAACATTTGTAATTCACCCTAGGAAAGTTAAAGGTTTACTAGAAAAGATGACAGAATGTTACGAAATGCTTGTACTATATCTTGGAAATTGCTTGTATATTTAAGTCAGAAAAGCAAAGCACAGATTGGTGGAAATGTTACTCTGCAAATTTACCGGCAGTAAGTACTTGCAAATATCATTGGCTCCATGTGAATGTATACACCAGATCTACTTCATGACCAGTCAGGAAAAGATAAGAATAAACTCAGTATTAAGTATGAATATTTTTGTAATCAGTATGGTGGACTCTGAGGGAAATATTTCATTGACTTTTTCTTGGGTTTTCAGATCTCATTTGTAGGAGGCTGATGAAGAATTTGAATAGGTTTGAAAGCACTGTCCCACTTAGGAGTGAAAAGTATTTCCCAATTCAACTCTTTTATATTAGCTTACTGACTTTTATATTAGCTTACTGACAAAGGGGTATAAATTTAAACCCACAGCATGTGTTAAAAGGAGGTGAGATTTTGAACACAGTAAATTTTCAAATGGTTGTTCTCAATTTCAGAGAAATTCTTAAATCATTTCTATAAGACCAGTCAGAACTTCTGCTGTACTCACAGGACAGATCAATGAGTTAACAGCACTGGCAAAGGAGAGCTTTCCATCTTTACTCTTCTCCCCAGTCATCAATGATAACTAAACTGCAAAAATGTTCTTAGCAAAAACAACAACAAAAAACATTTATATGCAAATACCATCTGTAAGAATTATGATCTACTTTTAGTTTTCTTCGTAATTCTCTAAACACAATCTTATCACAGTCTGTTTTCTCAGAAACATTAAACACTTTTAGGGTCTATGTGGACATTTTTTCTAGTAAGACTCACTGAAATTATGATGTAAGGGCATGATTTTACATCTATATAAGTTAATAAACAATCTACTCTGGTATAAGCAGTACAGGGAGAAAAGTCAAAGAACTAAAGTGCAGCCAAAATAGAGGATTATCCACTTAGCATCTGGCCTCGTTTACCATAAGCACCTGTCATGCTCATTAAATAAAGGGTACCTTCAGTTTAATTTACTTTACACCTACAGTGTACTTTAGCATCATCAATGCATTTTTCTTGACTTCAGATAAAAAATTAAAAATACCAAGAAGTAGGTGTCGTGTTGCTTTCTCTTATTGCTACTGACCAAATAAAAACTGTTGGGATTTTGATTTCAGTAATTTAATGAAGGGCTTTATACCATACAGATTTTCCCCTAAATCTTCTTATTCCCCTCCCTCCACATTTGCAAATAAACCTAATCGATCAACAGCCAAGATTTCATACAATATTAAATAAAAAACCATAACCAATGTAAACATTCTTCTAATTCCTTCTCAAAACCTCACCTTCTTTTCCAAGAACAGTTCTGACAGATACTTTACATAACACGCCCTTTAAATACTGAGATACTCATGTTTTAGGAAAAGTTCTTTCCACAGCATCCATTTCTACTCCCTTCTTCTGCAAGGGGTATTAAGTTGAAGCTGCATGTAGAATAACAGCAAAGGTGGTCACACATACCTACAGCTATGAGCAATGAAAGGTAGCAGTGACAAACTCCAGTGAAGAATAGTTTGTCCTAAGTCTGCTTTATTTACCCTTACAAAGTGTGCTAACACTTCATTTTAAGTTAAGCCTACTCAGTTATGGGTTTTGAAGTCAAAGTATCTTGAGAGTTATCTTTGATGCACACTAGGATCTTGTACACCAGGATTTTACCCAATTAGATTCTTAAGGAAAACATCTGCGCTGAAAATGCAGGAAGTCAAAATGGGTGAGGTAACACTCTTTCATCTCCTCCCTAAGCTTCTCTTCTTGTCTTCATCTGTAGACATAAAACATGTTTTCTTTGAAGTCCAAGCATTCTATTTCCTTCTGATCTTTACTTCTGGTCAAAGGTATTTCAGGGAAATGGACAGCCTTCAGAGAGACCAACAGAAAGAGACTACTACCACTAAGCAGAAGGGACAAACTTCAGGGAGGCCCCCAGCTGCCTCACTTGTGTCTACACAGAGGGATTCATCAGTAGGACCTCAACTCTTCCTAGATCACAGATAGGTGAAGGAGGTGGTCACCGGTCCTCTTGGAGCTCCCCACTTTGTCTCTCGTTCTCATAGGTCCCTATCACAACTTTCAATGTGAAACTGTTTTCATTCTTAGTGGAGAAAAAGGAAACATAGCAATCTTTTTATATCAGATATTATAGCCTGGTCTGTTCAACAACAAGATCAAGGCTTGATCCACCTGCTTCAAATGTCACAGCAGAGGTACCAAGATGGGAAATAAGAGCCAAAGAAAGAATCACTAAATCTATGAAAATAAATTGTTTCATGTCTTTGTAGAGAACGTGACAAAATGAACATTGACTTGGCATATGGTGCAGCAGAAAAAAAACAATGTTGAATGCATCGAGGAGTAGCAAAGCAGCAGGCAGAAAAGTATGAAGTGAACGGTTTACTCACTTCCAGCTGAGACAACAACAAGGTTATCAGTTTCTTGCTGCCTGACCTGGAAACACCAATTGGTGAAGTTTCCTCCTTACCACAGCAATGACAAAATGAACAGATAGATATTTTTGTTGTTTCTTTCACCTTCAGAGGATGTTTTCCACCTGCTTGATCTTCTCTAAGCCTCTAGCATTTCTGCTGCAGAAGCTATCTTTAGTTTCAAGTCTAAACAAAGCACTGTGAGAAGAAGCATCATGTTATTATCTGTCTAGTTACAGGTGTTGAGCAAGCATAAGTGCCACATATGCCATAAAAGACAGCACCTTGCACTTTGTCATCTCTTTCCTTGGGAAAGATATTTCAGATTTTAACTCTCTTCTTGTAAACAGGGAAGCCAGGTAAAGCAACAATTTAGTAAACTACTCAGACAAAACTTTTGCTTTGCTTATTACTGAAAAAATGTTCAAGGAGGTTTTAGCACCATCCCCCAACACAAGCTGTTGTAAGCTATTAAGTTTATTGAGACGTACGAAAAATAGACTATATCCTTGAAGTTCAGATTTTTTTTTCTTTACCCAAATAGTTTTGTACTGGGATAGATTCGTGATTAATTTGTTTTAAATGGTTAAGAAATTGTAAAAACTTGTATTCTTAATCCTGAGTGATTGTAAGCAAAGCTCAATTATTTATTTTTTTCTTGCTCTTTAACCTAAATTTCCTTCAAATTTACATCTGAAAAAGTTACGTTGCAATACATGGTTATGTTATCACAGAACTTGAACATATATATCTCAGTACTACAAGTTACATATATATGTGTACACATACACACACACCCCTAAAGTCAAATCAAAAATAAGTAAATGAAACAATTAGTACTTTTCTCCGTTGATGCAATTATGCTGATATTCATGCGTACATAAGATAAGGGAGGACGAACTCAAGAATCAAAAATTACAGCTAGATCTGTCCTTAGCCTGATGACCAACAACTTTGGCAGCAATCTGCTATAGTAGCTGGTCTTGTTTGACACATTGTACAGCTGCATTGACTTGGCTACATAATATAGACACTGAAGAAGCTGACCTACAAAGGAAATCCGTAACATGGAGATATCAATACCAATTTTACAAAGAAAATCCTCCAACAAATCTACTGCAGAATGTCTTGTAGCAGCTCAAGAATAGTTTGAACTTGTACTTGTGTTGCTCTGACAGCACAAAGCCAACGGCAAATCCGGCTTAATTCAAAGCTGTTCTTGATGTTGTGGATGATTAAACTTTGATTTAACATAGGATTGAAAGTTATAGTTCAGTAATGTTTAATGATGATACATGATAATCAGGATCATCCTCAATATGGAACAGATCATCAGCAATACAACACAACAACCTAATTTTGAGCTGACTCACTGTCAGAATACTTTGTTGTAGAATTAAGGCAAAAAATTTATATCGGAAATACAAATATACATGTTTTAAATAGACCAGCAGTTTGTCAAGACCAATTGACTCAACAATGTCCAGAATCAAAGCAAGGCAAATAAAAAGCCTGAAGTAGGTTAAACAGAGGAATACACAAGATCACAGAATCACAAAACTGCAGGAGTTGCAAGAGAACTCAAGATATCACTGAGTCCAACATCCCTGGCTAAAGCACGCTCCCTACCATAGGTTGCACAAGTACACATCCAGATGGGTCTTGAATATCTCTGTAGAAGGAGACTCCACAACCCCTCTGGGCAGCCTGTTCCAGAGGTCCATCACCCTTATCGTAAAGGAGTTCTTTGGCGTATTAGTATGGAACATCCTATGTTCAAATTTTAGGCCATTACTCTTTGTCCTATCACTACACATCACTGAGAAGAGCCTGGCCTCATCCATTTGCCTCCCACCTCCCCTTAGATATTTATAAACCTTTATCGGGTCCCCTCTCGGTCTTCTTTTCCCCAGGCTGAACAGACCCAGGTTACTCAGCATTTCCTCATACAGGAGATGTTCCAGGCCCTTAATCATCTAAGATGCCTCAAAAGCTTTTATTTTGGATCATGCCTGTCTGAAGAAAAAAGAAAATGTGGGAAAAAAGTCAACTTGCTATTCATTCCTTCATGAATGTTGTAGCTATTAAAACACAAAAAATACCATTCTTACAGGATGTTTATATGGGGCAGCATCAAGACAGTTGAGCTGCTGTGTAAATTCCTGTATTTTGCTCAGTACCATTTTAGAAAGTGTAATTTTAAACACAAATGCAGCAAATCTTCCACACTTCTGTATCTGTTGAGAATTCTCAACATGAATTACACATTAAAAAGTTGATTCCTCTGCTCTACATACACAGTAATACAGTGGCATTCAATTCACCTGAAAATGTCTATTTTTAAAATAATATCATGAAACACATGAATTGAAAGCTTCCCTATAAATTTCAAACTGAATTAAATTTTAGTGAAGCAAGCAAATACAAGATGAGCTCATGGCACTTCCTTCCTTTTTCTGAGCATTGGTAATACCATCTATTACTGTATGAACCTAATCAATCTGAAGAGTAGAATGCTAAAAGTGTTATATAACATGTGATAACAGAGTACTATAACTATATTGTACCTAACTTATTAATCATTTCTTAATATTACTACCCTACTAAATGTGAAATTATACTATTTCACTGTAATTCTTTTTCTTTTAAAAGAAAACTTAACGTCCAAATCCTAACAGTATCCTCAATTTTTTATTTTTATTTTTTTAAGGCTGCCTCAAAAATATCATTCTTCTGTTTCTTTCTTAGATTAAATGTAGGCAGGAGATGTCTAATTCACAGTTTGGGTCCACAGTACTTCCATGAATCCCACATAAGGACTTTCGCTTTTGTTTCGTTAATAATAGAACCATGCATGAGGTGGTCATCAGAAGCTCAAGGAGAGCACTTTCCTGTGGACTGTTCTCAGTGAGGGTCTGCTCAAAATGGGAAAGCAAGAGGGAAAAGATAAAGATCAAAAAAATGGCAGAGACCAATTAGTCAAGGCAGCCTGTCAGAGAACTCAGCATCAGGAATGAAGAAGCCGTCTCACTGCACACCAAGCCCCAGAAACAGCAGGAGCAAAAATATATATTTGGGTAAAGTAAATCCTTAATGGCATTTCTTGCATTAAAAAGAATTCAAGGGAAGGAACCTATCTTATGTGTAAAACCGCTGAAAAATTTGTATCAAAGAGAAATGCTAACGGCTAATTTGGGATCTGATTAAGACCCTCAAACTGTGATACTGGGATTACATGGAGAATGAAAATGATAACCAAGAAAACAGAGTATTTGGAAAAGGACCAATATTGATGCCAAGTAGAGTGTTGGTGTATTTGTTCAACTTTCTTATATAATGATCTTATTACTTCTCACTATCTGCAAAAATAGGCTGGAAAAGCAGTACTCAGTAAACCTGAAAAGTAGCTGTAGCACAAAACACCTTTTCACAGAAAACTTGCCTTAGGTAGGGAAGAAAGTCAGAGGGGAAAAAATAAAACAAGGGAAACTGTGGCAGCACACGGTGGTTTAAAAACAAAACAATTTTTTTAAAAAATCACATAACTATGTCTGCAAAAGTAGGAGTTTTGAAAAGGAAAAAGAAAAATTAAAAGTCTGAACCAATGCTCCGTGGGGAGCATTCTAGGAAAGACAGGCTAAAGTCATGTTCCACTCCATAAGAAGTCTGACAGAGGAGACTTTACTGCTGTGGGTAGCATTCACTGGGTAGATAACAAAATTATACCAATACAGCTAATTTTATTTATTTAGCTATAGAGGGCAGAAAAAACAAATGTGATGAAGCTCACCAGTAGTGAATGATTTCAGTTAAAAAACTTCTACAAAACAGTTCTGCAATATTATGTAAGAGAAATGAATTAAGAGTTTGAAAGAGAAACATATATATACTTAAAAAAAAAAACAACAAAACCCTAAAAAAAAAACAACCGAACTGTGGAGTTGAGTGACTTCAGGAACAGTTGGTGATTTCCCTTGTGATGATATCTCAAAGAAAATCCCCCTTTTCTATGCCCAACCAGATCAAAATTTGCCTTCTTCTCAGAAGTTACTAAAACTTACTGGGCTTTGGCCAGCCTTCCTTGATCTCTTTACAAAGTCTGTTTTAATCTTGCTTTAACAGTGTGCATTAACAGCTTGCTTCTGTTACTGTGCGTGCAGCTATGGCACATGACCGAGAAGACACCATTCCATTCTGCCCCTATTTGCTCGCTGCTATTCTGCAAAGTGCAAAACAAAGTGACACTGAAGCTGGAGGCCAAACACTGAAACCAAGCTGATTTCATAAGAAGTTATTAAAATAGATTTTAAATGTAGAACACCCAATCATCTATTATAAATAAAATCTTACTTAAAATGTTCCCTCTGTATATTCCCATGCATATAAATTCCCTATTCCCCCTGTATATATTCCCCACAGGGATATTCTCAATTTCTAATTCCACTCAAGAGAAATCATTCAAATAGGGACTTACTTTGAGGTCTTTCAGATTTAGCATAAGATAGAAAAATATGTTCTGAGAGTTCTGACTCATTCGAGTGCCAGGAACAGTTCAGTTGCAGGTGATGAGGTTGGGGAAATTGTGTCAAAGCTGGAAGAAAATCAGTTTCAAAAGCTGTTGTTCAATTCACGGATGTTAAATACATCAGTTGATAGTAACCATTTTCATACAGTTTCAAAGGCTTGGCTTTATTTGGCACTTTAGTGATTTAAAAAGTTGGCCTGTTAAGGCCATAACTGACTTGAAAAACATGCTAGACTACTTCACAGGAGTATGGACTGAGGCAGTTAAAAAAGAAAGAGCTTCTTACATCCCTTACATCCATGTCTGTGTCTAAAATTAATTTAAACATCAAATAGATGCAAAAACCATACATATACATATTTAAAACACTCTTTCAAAAATATCAGGACATTTGTCTTGTAGGAGTTATTGCTCTTGGTGAAAATACTCACAGAAGAACAGAGACTTTTGATGATTAATTGAGTCAAAATAGGCCTACACACTACAAACAGAACAAAAAATAAAATCCTTTCGTACTTCTGCGTTCTACATTCTGGGTTGTTTTTGTTCTCAAACAACAAGGCATTCCCATGGTGCTGCACTGTAAAGCTGAAATCTGTCCTGTGACTTTCAGTCATAACATCACGAACACAGTAAAAAAAAAGTCATTTCTGACTCAAAAATCTGTGTTAACTACAGAAATGCAAGAGTGGCATCTTTCATGACTGACGTAAAACTAAAATACACTAGCAGGTTACAAGCACGCAACAGAGGTGTAGAAATTAACGGAGTAGAAATTAGTATTCTCACGTGGTGCTTCATTGCGCGTTTGCAAGAAATAATACCAAATAATTCAATAAAGCAGTAATTAAAAACCTGCCTCAATTCTCCTGGTAATGTTGCAATTGTGCTCCCACAACCTCACAGCTGAGCACGGAGAACTCAGCTGCCTCCCTTGCACTGCACATACACAATCCACCCACCACTGACTGCTGCTGCTTCATAGGGGATCCAATTACTGATATCATTCTGACACTGGAGATTAGCTGATTGCCAGTTCAGTGTGCTTACAAAATCTTATGTGTCACAGGAGGCCCTTTACTTGTTTCTGTAAGACAAACAGTATTTTTTCTCAATCTATTAAAAGCCCACTAGAACATATTCTCTCTCATGTGTAGCACCCCAGCCCCATCCTGTTGGACTCAAAGCAAATTTCCCTTCTTAAATTGCCATAGAACTAATGCAAGGTGACCTCAGCAGGAAAAATACACTTTTAATTGTACTTTTCAAAGAATAGACTTAAGAGAAGCAGGAGACACATAAGCCACTGTTTTAATACTCAGAAAGACCACTGCTCTATTTGAAGCCTGAGAACACAATCAAAATTTTTCTAATTAAAAAGCATTGATAGACTTTGCATTGATAATTTCATTCCAAACTTAAGAGCATGCAAAAATAAACGTTTGTGAAAGACAGTGATTTGACTTCTGCTAAAAGAGTGTTCTTCTATTCTGCAATGATGTAAATAGAACGAATTAAGACAGCAGAATATTAGTCAGTTTAATTCTGTTATCATTCAATGGAAATACATCAACGCAATTCCAGTACTATTTTCCCGTTCCAGTTCTTGAAAAGAAGACACGGAAAAACAAACCACAAGTATGGCAAATTAATATCTAAGCAAGAAAAGTCAGTTGCTAAGACAAATGTGAAAGACAGACAATGATGAGCACGAAATATTTCTGTTTTCTCACCACCAACACTGGTATTGTTACAGGCAGACATTCTAATGACTCTGCTGATTATTCAAGTGTCTAGACTGTATCTACATATGAGATAACAAGAATACCATCCTTAATGCTCCGATGAACTTTGCAATCCATTCTAGAAAACAAAGTCTTCATCAGCTGTGACCAGACAATTTATATTACTTTGAACGCTGTAGGACTGCATTGTAAATAAGATCATCTCTAGAGAACAAAATTTTTAATTGATGTGGGACATGATGTGATGCCACAAAACCTCAGAATAAAAGAGACTTTGTTTATGTTCCTATATGCAAGAAAAAAAAAAACAAAACCAGAAGGAAATTCTGCAACACCCATTTTAATTAATCTTATCAAATCCTCTTTAAATGAAGCTGGAACTGAACCCATGAATTTCTGAGGTTGAATTTTACTCAGTCACAGTATGCAAATTTTGTTTCAACTGATAAAAAAAAAAAAAAGACTTCATTCACAACACAAGCACAAAGAATACTGCCAAAGAACACAAAAATCAGGGTTTAAATAGTATTAAAGAGACAAGCTGCATTTTCACAAGTCAAATCCAAATCTTGTTTGGATTTGACTGTCTTCTTAACACCCTTCTTGGGAAAAGAAATCTATGGAAACTTACTGGTGAAAAGTATATTAGAGCTTTATCTTATGGCCTAACCGGAGTAAAATAAGGTGTACAGTCATAAAACAGCTTAGGGTAGATAAGCTGTTTCTGACTTTCTGACCTCACTGAATCCCCAAAACAGCAAAAAATCAGACCTGGGTGAGGTAGGATGGGAAGTGATGTCAGGATGCCATCTTGTCCATCCTTCTCCTCCCATCAAGGAGCACCAACCTGCCTGTGATGGATGCTGCCTCATTCCCAAAGTCTCCAGTAGAAATTCCACAGTATCTCCAAACAATCAGCTGCCATCCTTTACTAAACTTACCTTTAGAAGGTTTCCCTAATATCTATCTTAAATACCCTCGCTACAATCTAAGCCCATTATAATTCTTGTCCTATTCCCCACAGACAAAGAGGAAACTTTACTCCTTTTCTCTTTGCAGCAACCTTTCATGTATTTGAATTTAAATACTCAGTCTTTTATTCAGCACACAAAGAACCTTAATTCTTTAAGACTGTGGGTTTTATGCAAGTTTTCTGGATTGCTGGTCCTCCCAGCTGTCTTCCTTTGGACTTGCATGAAAGTCACAGACTAGCTAAAGGAGCGTGACATACAACTGTAAACACAGTGTTAACTTCCACAGCACTACCTTTTTTACTGCCCATATACCAAACCTATGCTTGCCTATTGCACTTAACACTTAAGGAGTGCTGCTGGTTTCAAACCTTAGCTGAAAAGGCAATAAATACATTTATCTTCCTAAAAGAACATTACTTGAAGAAAAAAGCCTTCATTGATTTATAATTTTCACAGTTTTTGGTGTGAATACTGCATCATTACACCGTCTATTGAATGCATATTGTTTTTGAAGTAGCAAAGTACTTAATGGGTTGAAAGACATTTCATGTATAGTCATCCTGAGTTGTTATTTTAAAACAGGGCACAAAAATAAACCTGGTGTGTTCATACACCTGAGCAAAGTTACTTCCATTAAATAAGAAATTTAAGTGCAATACACTGTGAAGATAAGTTCTCCCTTTTGAAAGAGGTACCAGTGACAGCCAGTTGTAAGCTCTTTGTATCTCACACACGTTAGGTGTGATTGGTCCCCTGGCTCTCGTTAAACATTACCAGCCAAACTCACTAGTCATTTTTCCTAGGGCAGAGCTGCTACAGCACTGAATCCAAATTGTCAAAATACAAGTGCTGATATTACATGTCAAACATTCCTAATTGTTAATTCTAAATAACATTACTGAATGATATCATCTGTCATCAACTTCAGGTTCAATGTTATATTTTAGCAACAGCAATTTTTTTAACGGAAATAATACCTCCCTTTTGATGTTTGCCCTAAGTACCATACTAACCACACCTCATTGCCAGTGCTGTGACATTAGCAGAGTGTGAGCATCACTGCACATCATTCCTTAGTTGCCAAAGCTATCCAGGAAGTCTAAGCTGATGCGTTACAAAGTAGAAATGTGTGTATGAGCTAACACATTCCAAGCAGGTTTGCCACTCTGTGGCACCAAACATTTCTAACCACTTATCAACTGTAAAGCTGCTATTTGCATTTTGTACTCCACACTTGAAAGCATTACAGCTGCCTCTGGCAACAAAGGAAACGCAAAACCTGTTGGAAGAAAATAAATAAAATAAAGCTGTTTCCTATGGGACAATTCAAAGTCTCACCTCATCATCCTGAGACATCAGGGATTCTGTGTTGCCTCTATTTTTATTAATAATGCAGCAACAGTCTTTCAACCACTCTTTCTGAAGAGGTGCTTTTTCTTTGGAAGAGATATGAGTCATGTGATTATCTCACTCATCTGGAGTCAAAGGCTAAAAACTGATAGAGGTTCTCACTATCAACTAGTCTATAATTTGGCACCTAGAGAAGCAGTAATAAATGGATGTTTATCTACTCAACAGGGAATTTCATTTTACACTCCGCCTCCAAAGTCATTACCTGCACAATAGGAACAAGCAATGGAAATTCACAATATAATAAACTATTGCAGGCTTACTGCCTAAACTGCACCTTAAAATAATTTTCTGTATCAGAAACTGCAAGCAAACTATAACCCACAATATGACTTTGCCGACACACTGGTACAAATGGCATTTGCATCTCCTATGAACAGAGAAGAAATTCATGATCCAGATACAAGTTTCTGCTATTCTCAATATTATTGTCCTTGGTGGGAAAAAAAAAAAAAAAAAAAGATTTCCTTTTTCTTAGAAAAATATTGAATCAGAGAATTTTGTTAAATAAAAATTGGGTAAAAGACTTTCTGTGTAACCAAAACTTGACATAAATTTTAGAGCTTGTTGAAAAATCATGTTCTCAATAGCATCAGCAATATAAAAATATTGTTCAATTAGATTGCTATAACATTTAAACTTACGCCTGGAAGACATCTTGCCAGTAAGAAAATAAATAGTACTTTTAGAATAAACCCTGTTAAAACCATATGCAGTAACTTATTCTGAATTATGATATCTATTTTTCTAGGCTTGACAGATTAATAGGAAAGAATTGAAACATTTGTGAATCAAAGAATATTGAAAATAGTACACAGCCATATTGTAATTCTTATTTTTTTCTTTCTTTTTTTTGAGGGGGGACAAGAGTGTTGTAGAGTGGTACTACTTTACAATATGGTACAACATGAAAAGCTGGCACAGTTTCAAGTGATACTTCTCCACTGTCTTAAGCTTAATAACCTGGATTCTAGTCAGTGTTGTATCTCTTCAAGAATGAAAAGAGCAATTCTTTTTCTTTTCCTTTTTTTCTTTTTTTTAACATACTGTGGAGATATTTCAGTATAGAAATAGATACTTCAGTATATCTCTAGCCCATTACTAATATCAATTAAGTGGCTGGGTAGTCAACCTGTGATCCTATGCAAGACAACACAGCAAGAAAAGGAAGTAGTCATTAAAGGAGCCAGAACAGTCACTTACATAAATCAATATACAGTAATTGAAAATAATGTAATGAAGAGATGTTAGACAAACATCTGTGTTGTTTAAGCCAGGACTGAATTACCTGCCCAAAACTTGAGAAAAACACCAGGAAGTAATTCCCATTTGAGTTTAAGCAAGCAGGTCACTGTTTCTGTAATGTCTAAAAAGAATTAGTCTATATTAATGAGCTAATTTGGTATCTTTAGAGTTCCTTTGTTACTCTAGATTGAATGGACTAAGTAACTCCTTTAACGTTAAAACACGCAATACAGCATCATAGCCCAACATACATTTTTGTGTTTCCATAGCTCACAAAGAAAACTGAAAGTGAGAAGTACATAATCATTTTTCCAGCCAAAGGAAAGGATTTTCTTCTAAAAACATATTTGTTTCTATGAAAACAGCGTGTTTCCTGCCCTAAAACCCGGAACGTTAGTTGAGGTTTGGGTTTTTTGGTTGGTTCATTGGCTTTGTTTTTTTTTTGTTTGATTTTCTCTCTTTTTTTTTTCTTTTTGTTAATCTATAAGAAGGTATCGACTACTAGCAGGAAGAGACAGCTCCAGAGAAATTTCAGTGACAGTAAGACTTATCCCAGATGGGTCCAGCTACAGGCATGGGGTGGTGCTCAACTCCTATAACTCTGGGTTATCTCAATCGCCATGGAAATCTTATGCCCTGGACTCTTCCAGTCCTGCCTTCAAGTTCAGAACAACAACAATCAAATTATTTCATGTAATGTGAATTATTTGTCAGGCAATAAAATACGTTAAGGAGATGTTTCTCTCCATGGACAGCATTCTTCACAGTGAAGCTTACAGTTGTCATTTTCAGAAGCGGACTAAAACAAAGAAAATTCTCTGCTAATCTCAGAGTATTCCCACAGCATCAAACTTTATACACTGACAGAGTAGAGTGGGGAAGTCCTTTTCCCTTTTTTGTGCACCACTATTTGACTAAAATAATAGAGGATTTCAGGCTATGAGGCATGTAGTTTTCACTGCCTATAAAATTACAAATAAAAGCTTCAGCTTGCACCAGAATGCAAACCTCAGAGCTTACAAATCAAAACTCAACAAACATACTGGAATTTGTAAATAAATTTATATGTACATCCATCATTAAGCAGGAGCCCTGACTTGCATTTTATCAGAACTTGATTGATTGCAGCCAACTACTAATTGTTTATCAGAACTGGTGAACTTATTTGTGTTTTCTCTTCTATTCGTACTGTCTGAAACTAGGCCTTCACAAAAAAGTCATCAGAGAAACTGAGGGAGATACAGCAAGGTGCCACAGAACGGAGAAAGCAGACTTAAACATTCAGCCTTGCTGGTCAGCCTGAACATTTATTCTTATCTTGAGACTCCCACAAAAAAGCAACAGAAAGCAGAAAAATAACCTTTGTATTATAACTTTAATAATTATTTGGGGCCATACTGCAAGGAAAGAGAAGAAGACAGTCTAAAATTTCAAAATCTTCAAATTAAAACTATGTGTATTAGCAGACCGCATGCTCCATGGAAGGTAAGCACTGCCATTCATTTTGTATCATGGTGCACGTCTTAACGGTAATTGACACTGGAATGTGACCCCCACTCTACTTGTCAAACATTACCATAAAATCAATTGCATGTCACATTCCCTGTGCTATCACACACCTGTGTCTCAGCCCGGAGGCCTGCAGTGCTTAGCGTGGAGTCCCTCAAGGCACAGGCCGTGTTGGAGGGGCAGCGATGGCTCTCCCAGCCCCAACCAACTGCAGAGCGAGATGAAGATGATCTCTGGCAATTCTGGGGCTCTGTCAGCAAATCCTGTGGAACAGAAAGAATAAAGTTTGTTTTCCACACCATGGCTGACATCCTCGTTTGAAGTTGTGTCAGAGCTGCTTCGTGACAAGCACGATGTTAAAACATGACAGTAATATACTCACAAGAACAGCCATCCTGCCAAATACACTTAGACTCAACTTAAAGCATTCACTTGATAGTCCCCTGATTACTTTTTTTTTCCAGGGAGAATACCATTTCCTTTTAAGCTTGTAATGAATTAAGCTTTTCTTCGCTTCATAGCCAAATTAGTTTTGTAATGGCCTTTACACTTAAGATGGCAAACAGTTTACCTTATCATAAGACATGACCAAAAACTTCAGAGCTAATCAAATGTCACAATTATGAGGGAAAAAAACCACTACAAACAACAACCAAACATGAAATGAATCACTACTGTTCTCTGACAAACTGCAGCAGATCTCCCTGCCTTGAGTCCCTTCTAGAACACTGCTCAGGCAGCAGCTACTCAGTTAAGCATTGCAGAACTGTCAGTTTCTGAGAAGTTCCATTTTCCCAGATGGTGTATAGCCTTGTTGGTCACTAGCACTTTCCAAAATGTGACACAGCTTTAGTACAAGTTTTTATTTTTTGACTGTATAAGGGTGCCATTCTAATATACTTCTTGATCAGGATGTTGTGTATGGACCTACTAGAAAATATCTAATCAGGAAATTAATACAGCATATCAGCCTCAGTTGTAATTTCAGTAGCTAAGGCCATCTCCTACTATGAGTTTCTGATGTGCCAAATCACCATTCCTAAACATGGTGATTGCAGTATTCAGACTACAGTATAAACTGTATTCCTGTTTGAGTCTCATTCCTGGATTTTTTGATTTATGCAGTAGGGCTCAATTATTTCTCTCCTTTAGCTCCACCTGAGGCTTCCAAACCCAAGGCCAGCATTTTACTCATGAGGAAAAAGACAGATAATTCCCATGGCACACATGAGAAAAAGATCAAAACCACAAATCCTCATGTTCATTGACTGCAAAAGACACCATGTTCAGTTTTCACTGCCAGGCTATCAAGCATAGTTTGGTCAAATAATATCAGCGAGGTCACTATTCAGGGAAGCAGCCGCTGCAACTGAAGATGCTGAGGTACATGTGACCCTAATGCTATATATGAAACCACATATGTGGCAACTTTGCTTCCTGAAGCTATCCACTACATTCCTCTGCTAAGAATCAAAGCTGAGAAAATCCATTTTCCCAGGCTAACACATTTTTCTATTTCAAATATTATAACAAAACCAATAACAATAATATAGCAATAGATCTTTCTGAAGAGGGTTTGCAATGGAGAGGTGACAACATATCTCCATCTTTGAACACATAATACTAGAAGATCCTGAATGGGGATGCTAAGTGAATTCACAAACTTGCAGGATTTCATGTGGTTTCATACCTTCACTTCTGTAAAACAACAGCTTTTGTCACAAAGGACCTTACAGACCAGGACTGAGCAAGCCCAAGGGAAGTTTTGAACCTAGTGAATACGTGGTGTTGAGTTTTAGCATGTGATGAGAAGTCATCTGAATTATGATGGCACACATCCATTTCCTTACCTTGAGAGACCTTTTTTGCATTAATCAATGTCTGCAATGTTTCTGAAAGCAGTTTGCAACTTTTCAAACAGTTGAGCATAGCTTAAGAATCACTTCAGAGACAAGCCAACTCATTAGCCACTGAAATGCAACTGTGTTGCAAAGCTAATGAAAGAGGATGGGTACCAATTTTGGGCAGAAGGAAAAAAAGAAGAAGAAAAGAAAAGAAAAAAAGCAGCAACATGTTTTTGTAACAGAAAGAATCCTGAATTAACAAGTGTTTATGAGAATGACCTCCACAGGAAAATACCAACAGATTTCACGCTGAGTGCTTTAGGATGGGGGCTTTATAAAGGACCAAACGATCCCTTCCTGGAATCAAACCTATGACTGCAAACAATTTAAGTATTTCAAAAATCAATGTTTAGAGAATTCAGCTCTGCCTCAGAAGGTTAACTGATGAATGTAGGGCACCCTGCTGAAATGCAAGCATCCCCACAGTGCGTTTAAAAATCATGGTCAGAGAATGGAATATCTCAAGCAAAAAGTACTGTGCAGTGAAAATAGGACATATATACAATATTCCGTCAAGCTAAAACAATCAGGACATCCTTTCATTAACCTATAGTTTCAAAATACTAATCTCAGACTTCCCACCTAAATCCCAAGTGACTATGAGTGGAGGAGTTAGACCCTACCTACCTATAACTAAGAGGCATGGGAATTCCTCTGCAGTGTACTGCAAACATCATTTGTCCATGTAATACGCTTCAGAGAGTAAAAGAGAGCTACCAAGAGAAACAATGTTAACTGGCTACTACATTAAACCTTTTTTTGCGTGCATGAACAGTAAATTATTTCTATAGCAGAATATTACGGAATATTACAGGAGATAATTTCTCTAATCCTCATGAGATATGCATTAAAAGGTTCAACAAAAGATATTATGTCAGATTGTGCATTTACTTATAAATTATTGATGAGCTGTGTCTATTGTCATTTGTACTTGGATTACTAGAAAAGAAAGCAAATACTAAACTTCTAAATAGAGTGTGGCTGAAAAAGCGTATGTTCATAGGTTCCAGGATTCCCCACAGTCCTGAAGGGATTCTCATAACCTCACAGGTATCTTCAAGTCCTAGAATTTGCATTCTGCTTTCCAGCTCAGCTTGCAGATGTTTAAAAATACATGCAACAAGACAGCTCGCTTTTGGCTACACATCTAAGAGGTTCAAACATCTGAATTATTCTGTCTGAGGTCAACTATGATATGTGTGCCAAATAAGGTTGAAATCCAGCTGGGAAGAGCTGTGAAAACGCTAAGATCTTTGGTACTAGGAAACTTCTGCTTTTTCTGACCGATGCACACTCTTTCAGCTCTTCTTCCAGGACAAATTTTCAGGAGCCAAATCTGTAATTTGACCAAACATATAAACTTACACCTTAAAAATCTATAGACTTCACTAACTTGAATTTTGCCTTACAGACATAAAATGCTGATTGTGATAGTAAAATTTCATAACAGCGTTCATTAGCTGCTGGAATGCTAGAAGACAAGGGATACACATCACGTGCATTTGTGTACCAAGAAGATTTGCAAAAGAGATAAAACACACATTTCCTGGGATTTGGAAGTGTAATATCTCTATGCTTTTTAATATAAGCAGAAAATATTTCCCAGTAGTTTGGGATCAAGGCATATAACCCGAGAAAGCAGTATACACTCACAATAACTCCTTCAAAATTGTACTATTCTGTACCGATATAATTCCAATGATACATATGTTTCAGTATGATTCAGCTACTTCACCAAAGAACTAATGCTCATCCAACAATTTATGACAATTTTTGGCACAAGTCAAATTGTGAACGAGTAATTTAAGGAACTCTTATGACTGATACTCTAAAAATAATTTCACATCCATTTTTATGTGATGAATGATATTACATAAAATAACATCTCTTGAAACATTTCAAAACAATTAAGGTAGGGCTAAACAGAACAAGCAGTTCTGCTCTTCAGGGATTCATCTTTACTTAAAGTCCCAACCCCCAACCTGAAAGCAATCTTTGCTTTCTCTTCTCCTGGAATAGATAGCACCACATTTAAAGCTACTCTTGGGAAAGAACTTAAAACAGAATTATCCATAAATGAAAATGCTAATATCATTAGGATTTTATTTCTCTTTACTAAATACATTAGATTTCAAAACCCAAATATTTTAGGAATTTTAAGCCTCTAAAGAAAAGTCAAATAGCTACTTCTCTTCAGCACTGTTAATCTCTCTCCCCATGCTCCCCCAGCCTCCACCACCATCTCCCCAGCTTTATTTTACTTATCCTTCCAGGAAAGGAGAATACAAGAGTCTAAAAGCAGTGGAGAATGGAATAAGTTGCACTTGTAAATATTCATTTAATCCTGAAGACCTAAATGGTAATATTCACTGGGTGCAGGACACATTTTTTTTTCACAAAAAAGCCTCAAATGTGCTATAATGGACTAATTCCAAAAAGTGTCTGAGATTGCCATCTATTAAGAAGCCTTAGAAAAATAACCAGCGTAAGAAGTAATTTCAGGTATTTGTTTCTTCCCTAGTTATATGAAATCAAAATCTACACAGTCTATTCAACCAAAGTACTGTATTTTTACCAACATGGAAATAACCATAATCCTTACCAGGAATAGAAAGACAGTCAGAGTCTATTAAATCTATCTTTGTCTGACACATAGTCACGTAAAAAAAAATGCATGTTGAAGCTGTTTATGATATAATTTAAAATACAAAAACCAGAAGCAGTACAGAACATAGCAGCATACTGTCTCTAGATATATGAAGTGGAAACATCAGTTGGATCTGTTCTGGAAGCTGAGTGTGCAACAGCAAATATATAATTCAGTTTCTACCAGAGACCTGCAAAGCTGTTCAGAGAGTGGAAGACCCTAGTAAAAGACCTGACCTTCCTACTCATTACAGATTCCTACTGAACATCTGCACACTGCCTCCTTAACCAAGCCAGAGCAGAACCTGAATAATATCACATGAAAATCTATTTAAGAATGCCCTGAAACACGTACCTCACATATCCAAAGGAAAAATCCACGGTCTCCAATGAGCAAAAAACTAGCCAAGACAAGCTAGTACTCTGGATGCTGTCTTTAACCATGACACAGAGCAGGATGTTTAGGAAGAATATAAGAACAGGGCATATTCCTTCTACTTTCTGTTAAATCAATGATTCATAGAAAACTTACAGGAGGAGGCCACATCTGAATAGATGTATTTTACAGCCATCATGGATATTGCTGTCCACAAAGCTCGATAATCTCATTTTTAATTGATGTAAACCTTGGTCCCCCTTAATGTCCTCTGCCTCTGAGTTCCACAACCCAGGTTCAAGCTGCCAGGACGGGTTTCAAAACTTGCTCTTACTGGGCAACCAAAAGAAGCATTAAATAGCTGTTCTCTGGTCTCTTTCTCCTCAAGTGTGGAAAGAGAGCCAGCTCCGAACGTTTGTGCCATAGGAAACACACCTCTCTCTTTGTTACTCTCTCTCCTTGTTTCAATTTTTTTCCCACTTGCTCATCTGCTGTGAACACAATCTCCTCTTTTCTCCCAATGAACTCCCTCCAGAAGATCCACGACAGCTCCAGTAGATGACTGACACATCACTTTGGTCCATGAGGCTTTCGGTTTCTCTTTTTCTATACTAACAGCTATATCTAGTTATGGATGGTTTCTAAATTAGGCATAGCATTTGTGAGCATTAAAACAAACACTCAAGAAAGTCCTCTCACCTGTTAATCAGTTCCCTTATAATGTATCTGTAACCTGCCCAAACCATCCATATCGTCTCAAGAAAGCTGGAGGCTCAAGGTCTTGTTCAAAAGTGGTAAAAAATAAAACCTTCTCCGAAATGAAGTGCATTTTCCCTGAGCCCTATCAAAAAGAATAAAATAGGAGGAATGGAAATTGATGGAGAAGGGCAAAGTTTCAAAACAAGACAACATTTTTTTAAATTAGAGACCGTCGATGTTAAAACTGAGCATCCGTTGCTTTAACCAATGGCCATGGGAACACAGTTGTCTGTCTGTATTCCAGCAGATTCATTAAATGCTTAGTGTGACGCAGGGAGATATGTTAGTTTTAATGAAATAATGCTAAGAATAGAAAAATTAAGATTGAACAATAGAAAACGCCATCAGATAGCGCGATGTGTTAAGCTAAGAAACAGTCCTGTCCCTAATGGCGAGAAGTAAAATTTCTAAGAACATCTAGAGTTAAACAATGGAAAAAGCACCTAAAGATATAATTTGACATGGGGAGGAGAAGGAAAAACAAACAAAAAATTACACAGAAGTACCCATCTGTCAGGGTGCTTTCCATCTCTATCATCAGTGATTCTTCTATAAAAACAGGTTAAATCTGACTTCAGCCCGAAACAACCTAGTTGAAAATGCTCATGGATGGCTATCATATACTCATGGATAGATGCCCCTACAGAAGAGGAATAATATGAGGGATAAGTGGATTAGCTCAAGGTACTTTTCTCTCTCTCTATAGGCACTATCTCACATGACAGCAACATTCCAGAAGAACAGTGAAATTGATGAAGCGATAGAGGAAACCTCGTCAGCATGGATTAAAAAAAAAAAAAACAACAACAAAAAACAGCACAGAAGCAAAACCAAGGCTGTAAAATTGCTTCCTAACTCTCCATTCCAAAAGAAACATGCAGAGAAAATGCTAATATTTGCTGCCGCTCCCAAAGTGTCCTGTGATAGCACTGTCATTAGTTAGCACTTCCATTTCTACAGACATGTGTTAGGACCTATTACACCACTATCTAAGCAAATTATACCAAAACTGTTATTGTTTCTTCCTTAGCGTGACTCATGCCAGCTGGACTAGTCTAAATATTAATAAACATCATTAAATATATTATATTCAACATTACTTCATGCCAGCAAGGCTAGCTAACAAGAAGAAAAAAAAGACTATTTCAATAAATCATGCTCAGACGCTGTGGTGACTCGTGTTACAAAATAAGCAAATAAATAAATACAAACAAGACTTCCAGAAAGTATCAGGTATTTTCAATAAATGGATAGGTATGTCTACCAATCCTTTTGGCAGTATTTTCACTGCTGTCACTTGGTAGAAGATTTAAAAGGCAATACAGGAAAGTCTGTAATTTGCTAGAAAATTAAGAAGTGCTTAAGTGCCTTGATCAAATTTCAGGGAGATCTTCCACACTTACAAGACTAAATGTCATTGAGTGTCCATGGAAAGGGACCTACTTTCTGAACTGCCAGCAGGATAACCCTGCTTTCGTCCTGGCATCTCCAGCAAACACTCCAAACAAGTCCTTCTGAGCACAGTGCTGAGGAAGGCAGTTACTATGAACACAGTGATAATTGTACGACTGCAAAGACCTACCGAAAAATGCTTCCTAATGTTATGGTATCTAAATAATTCAGCACTTAACATTTTTCATGAATATTCTACATTCATACCTGTGCCTATGTGCAAACACAGCAAGCTATAGAAACTGATGTGTGGAGTTTTGTTTTTTTTTTTAATGAACTAATGATGTTTTCAATGTTTTCAATAGCGACAAACAAAGTATTTCAAAAATTGCACGTCGAGTCTACCGTGCCTCTGGGAGGACAAATCAACATGCGTTACATCTCTAAGTCTGCAAACACTACTTGTAAGTACATTATAGTCAACCGGAGGAATGTGGAGTACCTCAAAGGGAACAATAAAACTCATAGTAGATAGTAACTAATTTCTTCTTGTCTAGAAAAATACTAAGATGCTGAAAATTGCTCATACTTAAATTACTATTAATTAAAATAAGCCATAGCTGCTCCTTTCTCTCCTCCCTACTCCCTTTTGTCCTCCTGCCCCACAAAAAACTCAGAAAATTAGAAATGACTGTAAAATGGAAACTTAAAATCCATTAAGTTTTGCTTTTGGAGCTGAATTAAAATCCCTTCTGTTAACATTATAGAGAATAACTGGGAGGTTCAGTTTTGCTAACATTTTTCAAAAGTGACTGAATTTTCCTCATGAAAAAAAATGTTTACTAAAGGAGCATAGAAAACAGCCTTTCCCAGCAAACTAACTTTCTCCTATATTTAAGTGTTCACTTTATCCTCTGCCCTCACTTACGGGCATAAAGAGACTTTCAAATTATTTTTGCGGGTGCAGGAGTTTTTTTTTCCTATCCACAGAACTGAATTAGTTTCACCAGTGACAGTTTTACCAGTGACAGATCACCCAGTTTGCCCAGACTGTTGATTTCTGATCTTTGCCATGATTTCCTTTCTCAACACTTTCTCAGCATCAGTAACCACATCGTACAGTCACAGGGTCACAGATATGCCTGTTGAATGGAGGATCAGCCATGGGGAGCTAAAAGCACTCTAGGCACAACAGAGAGAGAAGAAACAATTCTGTGCATGCTCAACAGGACAGAGAAGGCAGCATCTCAATACTTCTACTCAAGACTTTCCAGGATCCCCAAAGCATTAGCCACAGAGACAGGACGGGATGGGATGAGATGGTTGAGTCTGAAGAGAGTTGCACAGACACACAAGAACATAATCTGGTTTTCTCCTTCTGGTTCAGCATCTGCATGTATGGAACCTGCCATTAAATGCTGAGCTTTGGAGCTCCCATCTCTCTTCAGCATCGCTATGTATTTTGTTTAAAATTCTCAGGATTTTTAAAATTGATTAAGAAGTTGAGTCACCATCTGATCTAGTTCCTGTTTTATAAAGGTTAATAACATGAAAAGCCAAGAGCCAGATAAATACAACAGCAGCAAAATCAATCCAGCATGAGATTGAATGCACTAAATTCAGCCTCAACATCATCTATGATCTGTTGTATCTGCTTTCAATTTTATATGAGAAATTCCCATCTCCTAAATCCTTTGGGGATACAAAAATCTAAGCCATTTAAATAAATAATTTCTCCTTTCATTGATACATAATAACCTGCTTCCAAGATCTTTCTTGTAAAAAAACACCTTCACGTAACTTTTTTTGGGGGTCTGCAAATCGGAAAATGCCCATGAAAGGTCAATGGAGGGAAGGATAAAAAGGAACTAAACAGATTAAAAGGAATAACAGATCTAAATTCTGTTTACAATACAGGTACAACATACAAAACAGTATTTTGCATGCAGCAAGATACACACACATTCTGACAGTTAGCATCCAGTGTAACTTCACGCTTTAGAAAGTGCCTTTGTGCCACCCTTGAAGTCATTGAATTCAAAGGGATGAAAACAGGAATGGAAGAACACCTTTAAAATGCCTTTCACGTTTTCTTCCAGTCCAAAATTACAATTACTACACGCTTTCTAAGCCCGCAGCCAGTTTTAGTAAACTGCTACTTACAGCTCTTGCATGACAGCCAACAGATGAAAGAGATGAGTGAGAGCTCTCATTCATTGCTGCTAGCAACCCACTGCCTTTCTGATCCCTTTCTTCAGAAACAAAGATTAGATGGGGGGGAATAAGGTAAAGGGTTATTTTTAAAAGTCCGTATTTTTAAATCACCATCCAGGAGCTGGCTGAGTTCAGCTCTTATTAGTTGCTTCTCATCTCACACTTGTTTCCATAGAAACCATCACCGCAGCATTGCCTGCCTCTATCAGAAAGTCTCCAAATTCAGTCGATACCAAGCCCGGTTGGACACGCAGGTGGATGATAACGGCAGCACTGCTTAAGTGCTAAGGTTTGCGTTGCTGGTCTCACCATATGAAAAGCAGATATATAAAACAGATATATAAAACAATATCATATTGCACAGACTGGAGCAGTAGCTGGTCCAAACCACAGCTGCTTCCGCAGAAGACTTTCCCTTTTCTCTATCACACCCAGGTGAATTCATAGGTGGGTTGGGATGAAGACCTCAAACTAAAACCCCTAAAAGTTGGAAAATCATTTAAATAGGGGAAGGCATTTATCTGCATTATCAGCATAGCAAAAGGCAGATGGCTACTAAACAGAGGACTTCTCCACTTCTTGGACCATCTTCCCTGTTTCTAGAAAAGTATAGTGGGGGTTCCCATTCATATTCCTCAGGGAAGGAATATAGGGGGAAAAGAAGCACAACAATCTGAATATTCAGAGGTGTTGTTTAGCATTATGGGTACCAGGGAAATACACTTTGAAGGCCTTTCACCAATGGTATTTTTCTATTTAATAAGTTCATCTGGGAAGAAGAAAGCTCCTTCCAATGTCAATCACTCATTTGATAGAGGGAAAGTACTTGCTATTCATTATTTTTATTTAAATGGTATGCAAATTAATGACCAACTGTCTCTTTAAAAATAAAAACCCGATGCAACTTTTGCACCACCTTTATCCCTATTGGAATATACCAAAAAAAATGACATTGAGATGACAGTCATGAGTCATCAGGTGACCCAAACTGACTAGTCAAATGCAAGAGAAAGTATTACTCCCTACAGACTGCCCAAGGGGACTGCTAAAAACTGCAGGATGGTGAATTCCTGTGATGTAAAAGAGCAGGCATGTTCAGTGAGACAGTCACTCAGTATGGCTTCCCTGTCAACCACACCTAATTTCATTTCAGTTAGAGCAAATTGCTCTTAAAATAAATCTCATCTTCTCTCAGGCGTACCCCGATAGGGAGAAGTTGGTTATGGATACAAAAGCACAATAAAAGCTGCTACCAACTTGCTAACAACAAGGGAGCCTATGGAAACACTCACTCACTGCGCAATAAGAAACGGCAAAATCTAACCTGTGGAAATCCAAAGAAAGAAGGGACTATCCTTACATGTCTGTGAAATGCTGCAGTAATACCTGAACATGATTCCTCCTCTTTGTACATACTAAGCCCCCCAGACAGTTCCTGTTCAAGAGATGTTCCCAAAGCATGCCAGTTCACCTGACAATCTAGAAGAAATAGAATAGATTTTTTTTTTTTTACTTTTTCCACTGTATGAAAGCCTTAAGCTCTACATGAAACATGTACGTATTAGAACACCAAACTATACATTACAGAACAGTTTGTGAGGTTGGGTAAGTGTGGGTAGGCCTAGAAACTGCATAACAAACATGATTAACATGTGAGTGGATTGTAACCTACACCCACAATGCATACGTTATAGATGTTCCATATCTATAGTTTTTAATGAAATGCTAGAAAAAACTGAAAATCAGAAGGTGCACCATACCGCAAGAATGCATTATGCACAACAGGCTTTTGTGATATCTAGAGTTGTGAAGGATTTCTAGATATGAAGAATGTGTGAGTACAAATATTAGATTTTAAGTGAATTTCATAGAAATGGAAGGTGATGAACTGAAAGGAAGAATGTCAGTTTTGTTCAGTAACAATTCTGAATCAATATACTGAATACAGATAGTGGTGATCTCAAGTTGCTTCTCAGGAAGACTGCTATTTTTGACAATATCAGTATACACATATTTACAGTGGCAAAATTTTGTGTCCAAAGCACTTAATGGTTCCTTCTTCCAGAAAGCAATTTTCTAAAATTGTGTTCTTGGGCCTAGCAGTAAATAATTTATTTTCCAGTAAAATACTCCGAAGATATAATTTGTGGTGCAACAATGCCCAGTAATATGGATTTTTATATTTTAATGCCTATCGTGCTTCACTGAATGATAAGTGTGAATTTGCATTTTCATCATAGAAGGAAAAACAAATTCTTCTCATATCAGTTTTCCTGGTACAGGACAGCGCAGTTCCTGTCTGGGACAATGCAGCAATCCTGCTGAGATGTGCCGAGATAAGAATATGTTTATTTGATGGAGAAACTTGCAGTGCCCTCACCACATTCCCTGTTTTAATTTGCTGTATCTCCTCAGTTATGGAAACCTAGGTAAGCATAATATTAATATCACATTGAAGACCGATGCAGTTTCCACCAAGGAGCTCAGTTTCCAAAACAACAGCTTTCAGTTGATGGCTAACTCAAGGCCTTTGGGCTTCAGCTCTCTGCTCTCAGATGCAAGAGTCCTGGCAGAGTAACAGGAATTTAGATTTTGAGATGATGAAATTAAGAAGTAATGAAAATAAGATTGATATATGAGTTATTGGTTCAGATCACACTGCTGCCTAAATAGTAGAGTTTATGCAACAATATTTAAAAATGGGATGCCAGAAGCTGAGAATAACATTGCAACAATGAATTTCTTCAGATTCAAGTCCATGCCATTAGCAATGAATAGGCTGCCACCATTTTCTGATGCCGCAGGCCTAGAGGAAGGATGACAGCTGTTATTGAAGATAAAGATGATTTCGTGGAAGTGCTTGAGGAATTACCAACAAGAAATGAAAGTGCAAACTTACTTGCTTCTCTAAAGGAGAGGGATGGAATCCATGTAATCAATAACAGCAGACTGAATAAAAGCAAAAGAAGCTGAAGGAAATACCTTGATGAGCTACAGAAAAGCCCACAGAGGTCAGAGACACCTCGGGAAGACGTAGCCTACCCATTTTAGCAGCTTGCCTGCAGTTTACTCACAGAGCAGCACTGACAGCATTAAGAACTGAATCTGAAATCAAGGGGGTCTTAGTGCTCATTCAGATTCAAAGGGAATAGCATCTTTGTCTAGGAGACAGATCTATGGTCTAATCTATGTGGTTTTGCAAGAAATTACATTTCCAGACTCAGGCAAGAAAGCTGTATCAGAACCCTATCAAGATGCAAGGGCAAAGGGGAAAAAATAATAATAAAAGGAAGAAAATATCAGCCCAGCACTCTTTAGTATTTGATGCGGGAAACCACTGAGGTGGGTGGCTCTTTCCCCAGGCAGCGCAGAGGCAAGGTGGGCAGCGCAGTGCACCAGGTCCGCATTGCCATAAGCAGCGGCCCAGCTCACCGATGTCCTGTGCCCGCACATGCCGAGGGGCCGAGCAGCCCTCCCCAAATTTGTGGTGTGACACAGCTGCCTCTCACACTGACACTGGGGCTTGAGCAGCCATGCAGTCAGCTGGATCAGGCGATTGATCTGCCTGAAAGCTAACCCTACCAGGGAAAGAAAAGACAGATTAGCTTTCAGCTGGTCTGAGAGCTTCAGAAGTCATTTCTGCAACAAAGAGGAGGGAGGACCAGCGCTCCTGGGGGGCACTGCAGGCCCAGGTCAGCTGAGCTACTTGAAAAGCTCTGGCTCCTCCAGGCACGCAGCCACCCGGCAGCCGAGCGAGGACTCGCCGTCAGGTGATCCCAGCGGCCATCTGCGTGCAGTTCAGTGTGGGACAGCTCAGGACGCAGTTCAAGTGGAGTCACGTTACTCAGCAGCTGCCCCAGAAGGTCTCAAGCCAAAGGGATTGCAGTGGCTTCATTCTCACATTTGGCATGGAGACCTACACATCACTCAGTGTTTGGGGCCTGAAAACATTTGACATCACCGGTCAATAGTATCATCAGGATGATTGAAGATGATGAAATTGGTGCACAGAGACAAAGAACGCTGCTCTCACTCAGCCAGGCTCTGGCAGAACCTACTGATTTAAAGCAAACAAACAATACGGGTAACAATATTCAAGACAACCTTAAGAGTTCATTCTGTTTGCCCCATTATTTCAACAAAATAGATGTTCTTTAAAGCTGTAATTCTCACAAAATGTACACTGACCACACACACTACATTTATATATAAAAACACAGATATTAATCTTAAAAATTATGACAGAGTGCAAAATTAAATAACAAACAGGAGAGGTACCAAAAACTAAGGCTGATCATGAGCTCGTACTTAGTTACAAAACTACCCTTTTATTTTCGATACCTTCAATATTTTTAATACTTATTTTTAATAGGATCCCACTCTCATTAAGTGTGCGGAAAGATTGTTACTAAGTAATGGATTATTTCTTCCCAGTGACTCTGTTCTCAGGCATTTTCTGCCTGTAAAGTGATATACAGACAATATCAAAGACAGGAAAGGTGTCCAGTGGAGAAGATGGATAACACGCTGGTGATACCTCGGTCAAGAACCATCAGATGTTAAAAAGATTTGAGCTACTGCCATTTGGCATCAAACTTTAAAGCCTTTTTCTGAAGGCAAAATAAAAACCAGCCAAGTCACTAAGATTCTACTTCCAACTCCCATGACATTTAAGTCAGTGAGACATCTCAAGAAAAAGACAAGTACTTGAAGTCCAGTGGACAGACATGAGAACAAATTAGTAGCCCCATACCATGTAGGTATAATCAAGAAATTAATTCATGAACAGTTTTGGCTTCATCCAAATGGCAAACAAACGTGGACCGACTTTACAAGTCACAGCTTGCTTACTCTGGGTATGTGCAAGAGAACATGCATAAATCTCATGAAGAACACAAGGGAAATAATAAAAAAAAAAATATGAGTACGCATCAATTTATGCATTATATTATAATTTCCTCTCCTACTTTCTTCCAAGAGGTAAGACTAGCTAATATTGTCAAGGGGGAGGTTACAGTGTGTATATCCAAACCTTCTATAAGTTATCTGCAAAATCACATGCAAAATCATGCATTTTGAAGAGCAGAAATACAGATTTCTTCAATGTTATACCTTTATTTCAAAACTTGGGCTATATGATAGTCGATAAGGTAGCTGGTGATGAGAAAGAATAATGATTAACTTTATTCACAGGACACGACAGAGTAGAAGAAGCTTAAAATGCTTTCCTCTTTTCCTGCAACAATTCGCAATTTCATGCATCTTTCTTACATAATGTCTAATAAATGGAAAGTCTGCTACAAAAATTAAACTGTAACACCAGTAATGGAAACTTGTTTCATAAGCTGAAGGCCCAGAAAATGCATTGATATATTTCTCTCACATTTTTGTTCTCCAATGAGATGATGGTGATATTTTTGTGGGCTAATAAATGCTGCTGGTGTATTATGCATGACTGAAATAAGAGGACATAATTTCTGCATTCTCCTTTTGTAAGTAGAATTCTAGAGATCTGAAGCAACTGTTTTAGTTATTATGTTTGTATATAGAAAACCAAAATGGAAAAAGAACAAGGACAAAGAATGTCTCCTGATTCTATACTTATTCCAAAAGCAGTGTCTGCCTGTGTGTGCTGAAACCAGTTAACTTAAATACTGGTGTAAAAAAGACAAAATATATGTACCATTCAATGCAACTCCTTTAATCATTATGCTATCAAATCTTTTCTTTTCATAAAATTAAAGAACTAGCTATTTTTCCTTACTTGGTTAAAAAAAGCATTGAGCATTGAAATATCGTCAAAGACAACATGAATATCATCTCCTTTGTATTTTTACATGTTTTTCTGGGACATTTCTCTTTCAAAACCATTTTTAAAACATCCAGTGGTGTTTAGGTCTTTTCTTCTGGTTATGCCCAAATAAAAAAATCAAAAAGTCTACTGCAAAGTGAGCGGTAGTTGCTTAACAGCTTCTGGTTGTAAAAAACAGCCAGTGTATGAACATCTGACTATTCTAAAGAACCTTTTCAAGAGGAACATCCAGGTTAGTTTTGTCACTTGTCACTTAAACCATTTGTAGGAATAGCTAGTAATAACTGCTGTTCTTCGAAGAGCTGAAGCAGTAGCACTATTGTGAACAGACCCCAAGGAACTGCCTCTGCAAACTCAGCTATCAATCTAGCACTGAAAGGAAGCTCAGTAGCTCCAAAAAGCTTTGCGAATTCCATTTCTTTTAGAATTTAATCTGATAATTATTATCTACAGAGTACACTGAGAAAATCTGTCACCACTGTAGATTCAAATTTCTAAAAATCACCCCAGGAAGACAAAAAAATTGGCGCAGTGGGCTCAGTAAAAATCCTAAGGCTCACTCTTATCCTATTCTTGAAAGTAAGCTATGAAAAAAATAGGTTTTGGGAAATACCACTTTGAGTTCAAGTGTACTAGTTTAAACGTGAGCACAATTGAATAATTTTTCTCCACAGCTGCTTAGCTACACTGAACTCTACCGCAGAAACATACTCATTACATTATTAAGGAGCAAATGGTTTTGTGTTTGTTTGTTTGTTTAAGCAATACACTGTCAAGTACTAAGATAAACAACTGATCTGACTTTCCTCTCTATGGAGTAGTAGACAATTTAGTAGAAAGCATATTAACAAACTTTTCATATAATTTTATTTATTAATACTTCATTAAAAATGGCTTCTGCTACTGTGTATTTATTTTTACATCTGCTTGTTGTACGTACATTATGAATGACTACCAGAAATTTTGATCCAGCAAAATTACTACCACTCAGAGTATTAAAAACTCCTCTACATTCTTAATTACTTGTTAGAACAGTTCATAGTGAAAGAAATTCTAATGTATGTGAAACACTAAGTGCCAGCAAGAACCACACAAGCAGCACATGTCTGGTAGTAGCAAATATCTGATATTTTTTTAATACAAGGAACTTGTCTAAGAATGTCCTAGAGCCAAGCCACAGTTTATTTGACTGCAAATGTTTTTACAGTTAGTAATAACGAAGCAGCAGACAAACAGCATGAGAAATTGTATTCCTGACTTTTTAATATCTGTACAGAATAAATAAATTCATAATTGATCGATTATATATTCAAGCAGGGAGACAGAACGCTAGCCTTTCATTGTCAGCTGACATCCAGTCTCATCACCAGAAAGCACAAATGAAATGCTAATGGAAGAGAAGATGAATGCCAATTTCCTTCACTTTGCTCCAAGTTTCAGAGGCTCTCTACAATAAAAGATAGCTGTTTGTGGAGACTGGCTTGTTCCATACCATTAACTCAGAACAAAACATATTTT
>JANHGO010000049.1:4270126-4309215 GCA_024606505.1 Aquila spilogaster
AAAGATCCTTCTCCATTGTTGTCACCTCCAGTGCCCCCTCTTGCCACCATGGAGATTGGTTCTGCTATGTTTATTGCTCTGTGCCTCAGTTACAGCCGTGACACTAATCTGCCCGCACAGACCAGCACAGGGGTGCGCGCGCGTGTGCGCGAGAAGCGAGCCTGCCGACTTCAGGACCGGGAACCTAAACCTCAGGCCAAGTCAAGGCTGAATGAAAATGATCAAAGCTCTGTCCCTCATCAACAGAGTAGACAAGATTTCCCCCCCCCAGCCCGCCTCCCCCCAGTGAGCAGTAGGGCTGTCAGTAGGGATTCCCACTAAAAAGCCTCTAACGGAGGCAGACCTTCTCCAGACTGCTAGTGCCTGCCCAGCAGTCCGTGCGGAATACAGGTAGCTATTGTTCCTGAGACAGATATGTAGCCAGCCACTCAGACTCTGACAGATCTCAACAAACCAGCGAGCCTGCCTTCAGTTTAACTCTTTATTTACTAGTGCTTCACTTTTTACAAAGATCTCCTTTTGCCCTGGAGAGGGAGGGGCAGGGGGGAAAAAAAAAAATAATCAGTAAGTTGTTCTGGTTTTGTTAAGAAAAATGTTTCAGGTTTCACGTACATAGGCAGTAATCCTATGCAAATTTAGGAGTATTGTTTTTAATTTTGAAACCTCTTCCCTTCTGGTGTTGGACAACACAGCAATAGCACACTTCAGCAGTGAAACAGGATTCCAATTCTGTAAGGTAAATAACTCCTGCTCTGCCTTCCTCTGAATTCTCATAATTCACGGGGAAATAAAACAGTTTGAATAGATAACATGCATCTTTGCTCAAATATTCTAGGTGTTAAGAAACACAGCAATTTAGGGCAAATGCTTCAGCAGTTTTTCCACCAGAAATCAGTTTTCAGCATTGACTAGAAATGAAGTTAGTGTCTCCGAGAGAAAACTGTGCTAAGCAAGTAGATAGTTAGCCAATTAGTTGGCATAAGAAGCAGCAGATACTCATTTCAGTCTTGCAGCAGTTTTATATTTTGATAAGGAGATTTTACTTGCACAAAAAGGGTTTTTTTTAAATTTTATATGACATGAAGCTTAAGAATTTATTCACAAAGACACAGTCAATGAAGCTGTTACAGAAAATATCCTGACATTTACGCTCTGCGTTTGACTTTTAGGAAGTAACGCATTATTATATGAAAAGCTAATGATTCTGCATTCTGCATAAATATTGTATAAGTACAGCCCAGGTGTAGCCTTCAGCTTTAAAATGCTTTTCCCCCTTCTGTTTAAGCCAGTCTTAACTTCATTTCATGCAGGTTGCAGTAGGATGCGTATGTGCATGGGTATACTTGCCTTTGGGTGGGTGGGTTGGATTGGTTTAGGGCTATTTTAAGGTGTAAAGGTTGAAGATCTCAAGAAAACTTTTCACATGGCAGTAAAATCAGGTTTATAAGATGGAGGTTGTTTAAAAAATATTCATACTCCTAACACGAGTGCAAATTAGAGACATGACATCAAACCCAGTATTTTAACCTGGCAGAACCCATCAACTCAGAGAAGCCTCCCTACCCATTACATAAATAATCATTTTACCAGCAACTTCAAAATGACACGTTAAAAAAACTGCACGCAATTTATTCTGAAAGTTGCCAATGGTCACTTTATAGTGTTTCAAAGCAATCTTTTCTGCATGTTTGAGAATTTAATTACACTCCTACAAAAATGCCAGGCGTCCAGTGCCTTTCAAAATTCTTCCAGCACAGCGAGGAAACAAGCAGACAAACAGGAAAGCGAACCAGTGTTATTCAGTGTAACGCACTCTGTGTGGTAGAATACCTCTAGACTACCCGATGCGTTTTAAAGAACCAGGACTCTGCATTCACAAACCCTGTGGCTGTTTCATTCCAGAGTACCTCGTTCCTGTCAATTGGAGTGTCAGTCCTTAAGGACAGAGACATCCATTGGACTGTATTTTTTTATCATCAGCTTATGTAAATGCCTGGTGTTATGTAGGAAGAAAAGCTTTCAGTCATAAATATATTTACAAATTAATAGTATTCTTAGATAAAAAGATGAATTTATTACAAATTCTGAAGCATTCTGCACCGGTTTCTCTTCTGTTTTGAGCAAACAGGTAACGAACTGTTGCCACTAAACAGAATTAAAAATTGCCGGGGAAATATACGCCAGGCAGATCCTCAGCTGCTAGTGTAGAGCGTGGAGGAGCTGTGCCAGCCCCTCGCAGGTGAGAACGTGGCCATGAAGCCGCAACACCAAAGGGCTATGGAGTACGCATTACTGCCTGGAAACGTCTGCCCTACCCCGCATGCGTATACCACTGCAAAATGGAGACCACGGCTGCTGCGCCGTGGAAAGAGCGGTCTGAAGCCCTGCCGAGGACCACGCGACAAGCTCCCGAGCACGGTCCTCTCTGATTTCAACCTCTGGTTGGGCCTCGCTCAATGTAACACCCTGCGATATTTCACCCTGAGCCGAGCCTCCCGCATGTCTTCCAGCGCCGAGTTATCCCGGGGCATCCTCATCGGCTGCTGGCTTGGTACCTACACGAACACGCGCGCCGTTCAAAAAAACAACACAGCATTAAAAAATACGGCTTTACGGGAGGATGAAAAGGAAAACTTTCTGCAGCGAGCTCATGTCAGAGCTGGGCACCTCGCGGGAAGACGGAGAAGTCGGCGCTTGCTACGAAGGCGTGACCTCCTCCTCCTCAGAAACCCTCCCTGCTTTTACTGGAGCGATCCCCAGGCTGCATCCGTGAGGGAAACAACTTTCTTCAGGTTTTGAGACAAGAGCGGCGGGAAGTATTCTGCCCAAAGACTTTCTGCACTCTCTGGAGGTCGCCTTTGAGCAGGAAAATGGCCACTCTTCCCAGCCAAGTCTGCCCCAAGTCACCGGTAGCAGACGCCTTGCTATAAGTACAAATGATGGGATTTATGTAAAGGGTGATGTTTGTTTATACTGATTGGTGCTTTTTTTTTTTTTTTTTTTTTAACAACAAAACCCACACAAGCACAGAGCGGGGAGGAAAAGGGGGCTGCTTAAGGGGAAGGAAAAGCAAGGCTTTTTTTCCTTTTTTTTTTTTTTTTTAATTGTACAGCTCATCTAATAAAAGCAGGCATTATGGGCACAATGTTATCCAACATTGGATAACTAGTCTCATGTACCGTAGTATATTTGAACAGTTTGAATTGATTTCCCAAAAGGAGAGCATAAAGCAAGCCAGGTATGTCCTGTATAAAAATCCTGCGTCTGAGAAATTTGCTTGAGAACAGACTGCTGGAGTCATTTCTTTCAGCTAACCCACACAACCCCACTCCAGTGAACAAAGCCACATACCGGTATCACGTATCCATTTTCCTTTGGAGATTCCATTTTAATGATTCTTCAGTAAATACCTTTGTATTTAGAAATTATTCATACCAGATATAAAAAAAAGCACAGTGTTTCAGTAACTAACTGTGTGACAGAGGTGAAAAGCACATAATGTATTCAAGTATGCAACCTCAATTAACCTTTTGCCTCAGTTTGTGGACAAGACTATCTATAAAAAGTGAGCTCTCCCTGTGATCAAAAATCAGTTTTACAACTTCACATCATTTGTGGCTAGTTCCCTATATAAAAGAACATAACATGAGGAGATCTCTATGAGCTGCAATTCAAATTTAACTCACTCTTATTCTTGATCTTCATTTCCTTAATATAAAAGCTATTGTAAAACATCATATGAGAAAGCACTGATTTATTTTTTTTTAAAAAACAAAATGTATTTATTTAAATCGTGGTAGCTAGACTTTACTTATCTCAGAAATTACTGAAAAACATAAGATAGCAAACATAAAGATATAAAAATATTTAGACTGGAGCCAGTGCCTGTTTTGCTTCGGATGTAGGCAAGTACAGCCCGTAGTTTAGAAAAGAACTTGTGATTAACATATACTCATCTTTGTTTGTACACTGTAATATAAAACAACCAGGAATTACAGTTGATAAAGTATCCTTAGCCTTCCCAAAATTTGATATGTATATTATTAATGAAATAGCTTTTCTTTAAAATGCTGTGCTAAAGAGCACAACTTTTTTTTCCCCTCAACTCTTTCACAGAAACATAATTAGGGTATTGCATTCTCCACTAGATGCTTTGTGAAAGCAAATGTCAGGGATTACGACTCAGCAAGATAATTACAAACATTCTACATAATAACATAGGAAACCAGCATCAGAGGTGCATTTCACCAGTTCATGTTCCTCTTACAGATTACACTTTCGATACGTGATCTGTTGGGAAAAATGAGTAGAAGTTGACGGTATCTTTTTTTTTTTCCTCCCCCATTTACTTTAGAGCTATCATCAGCAGACCAAACCACTGTTCAAATAAACACTTTTCTTTTTGTAAGGTTTCACATTCTGAATCCCAAATACATACTTTACAAAACCTCCCCCCAGTCAACACTGAGCCCAAACACTTACCTAGCTAACTGGTAGTACATGAATTACAGCAAGAGGGCATATTCACACATTGTTGAGTAAATTAAACCATCTCTTTTGAAAAAGTTTACTTTTCAAACCAATCTTGTACCCAGTTCCATAGCAAGAAAAGATATAAACAGAATTATCAGAACAAGACATTTCCTTATAAAAAATCCTAAACAAACAAACAAAAAGCCCACAAAAAATACCCCAACCCCTCCTCCTGCCCCCCTCCCCCAAAAAAGTGATGAATATGAACAGAATTTTTCCCCTTGCTTCCTTAAGAACAGTGGTTTATGTAGGCAGACTACATTACAGATATTCCAGTCTGACAATTCACTTGTTAGCAGGAATTTATATTGATCAATTGTTTTCATCAGCTTAGATGGATTTGGACCTACCGCTTTAAGCGCTGATCCACGGGAACTGCTGGTTTCGAAAGGCCATAAGTAAAGTAGCTGGATGGAGAAAAAAAACAGTCAGGACTGCCCCTGTAGCTTCAACCTGCCGTGCATAGTTTTCTTCCTCGGAATCTTTTGATAAAAGTCAGAACACAACATGATTTATTAATGTAGCAAAGTCATTACAATTCAGAGCTAAAAATGTTATTGGACTTCCCTCCAGCTAATGCTGTTTAAGGAAGCCTTTAAAAAGCAATTTAATTCCATTCCACAAAGTCAAATTTTCTCCACAGATAATTGGTTTTCATTATATGTATAAAAAGCTGCAATGAAGCCAATATGTCAAACTATATCTTTTTTAGGATTTATATTTATTGCTGAAAGACTGACCTGCTCTTGCAAGAATTGTATTGTCTCTGTTTTTCTACTGGTAACCTGAAATCTTTACTGTTAATAACATAAGCACACACTATAGTAGCATTCACCAATGTACCATGAAATCTGAATATAATCAAGAATTCTTCTGGCCTCTCACATTTATAGCCAAATAATTTCATGCTGTCATCTGCCACAGATTAAATCTTCGTATATAAACTTGTTCAATAAGAGTTAAAACATTCACACTGCTTTGAGAGCTTGAAACACTTAGTTGGAAAGTACTTGCCTGGCTCAGGTCATAATCAGTATATTTTAAAACTGCCATACTAAAACAAATATTAAAGCCTGTTATTGTGTGTATATATATAATATGCAATAATATGTATTACCACTGGGCATGTTTATATTCAAAGAGCCTAGGAACAACGTGCTCTTTAGAGTGTCTTGAAACATCAAACTTGCAAAGCTTATACACTAATTACAGCACAGCAGCAAAACAAAGAAATCCAAAAGCTAGCAAAGTTGGAAATGCAAAAACAGGCACGAAATTTTTCCATCATTAAAAAACTTCACACAAAACCCACACTCATTCAAGCCCTGATCTTGTTTACAGCAGATACGTATGACTAAAAATAATCTTCAAGCTAAAGCAACCAAATGCAATAAAAATACTTACCAGATAGCTTGCTTAGAATTCGTGCCTTTTTCTTTTTTTTTTAAATAAGACAAGGAGATTCAAATTTAAAAGCTGTATTAGTTACTGTACTCCTGTTCCTGCAGCTCTTCAGTTGTAGGTACGGAGCAGCTTGGCTGGTATTGTTTAGAGATAAAGAGAGTGGCCTGTGTGAGCCAAGATATTCTGTACTGTCTGAGGATCTCTGCAGGGCTCTTAAACTCCTCCACCGAGACAGGTATTTTTGCTGTCTGTTGTCCAAAGAGGTTCATCAGAGCTCTTACAGTCACCTTCATTTTTCAGTCGTGGAGGCCCTGTGTGCTGAGAGGAGAGAGGCTTCTTTCTCTCAGTATTTATTTGCTTTTGCATTGGAGGAAGAGGCTCAGAGATTTTCAATTTGAGATCAAAGACAGGCGCATGCAATGGGACGAAACATAGTTTTCTCAGTTGTGCTCAGAATAGTAGTCCCTGAGTTCCCACATTCAGCGTTCCCAACTCCATAAGCTTCATGGGGAAAGAAAGATGGATAGTTATATATATACACGCACACAGGCGCACACAGACACACACACACACAGAGACACATTTTAAATATATTAGTTTTCCCCCTTGCAGCACTGCAGTCTCTCTATTGTCGAATAATAACTGTATCTGAAAAGAAAGCACTTAATAAGGCTAAGGTCAGACTGCTTAGACTTGGCATTTGCTGCGATAACAAATCAGAAATGATAGCATCGTACAGATTTATGAATTTTTTGCCCCCGCAGTCACAAACATCAGACGTTTACTTTATAAAGAAAGCTTTTAGATTCTTCCTGCAGTTTCCATAGTGATTTCATTTTTTCCCTTTTATCACAGATTGGCTGAAGTACTGCTACCCTTTGTGCTTTAAAAGGCTTGTGCTACCAACTGTCGATATAAAGGCACTGTAGCTAAAGCACACATGCAACACACACTGTCAGAAATAATTGAAATAGATAAATGCTGGTGAAAAAAGGTTTCGGTATTTTCTCTGCTTGTCCTGAAGTGTACAGTAGAATAGTTTTTCTTCTGAATAAATGTAATTAACTTGAGCCAACCATACTACTGTTCCGTTTCCCATAACCTATGATTCTTCTATTAGAGCACTCATCACACAAAAAATAATCTCTTCACAAAAAGCTTTAATACGGCTTACATCATGCAAAATGCCTATGCTCGTTAGATACAAACAAAAGCACTTTCATTAATTTTTTTAATCTTTTCAAGACAATGCTTATGCCACTGATATTTTTCCTCTTTCTAATAAGTTTATTCTTTTAGAGAACATGATGGTTTAAGGAACAATTACACTGTTTCTGGCAAAGCAAACAATGCTCTCTCTTGCTGGAAAGATAACCACCTTTCAAAGTAAGCCTAAAGGATTAGTTTCTATTTAACCCCTTGCTAAACAAATGAGACTGTCATCTCCTCAACAAAACAGAACTCAGCTAAGTAAACACTTTTATTCAGTTATCATGCCTTTAAAAATGTAGTCTTTAGATTGCAGAATGTGGGCATAGTATTTCCCTACCCCTCTTTCAACCAGCTTAATAGAGAGTGAGTGCGTGGTTAACCCCAGCCAGTTGCTCCAGTCTCCTGAGAGTTTCTATTCTTGTAAGTCAGAAACCGTCTAACTTAGTAAAAATACTGAATTATATCATGTAGTGTTAAATATCTTACAAAAACTCTGAGAGATGGAAATTTTCCAGGTGACTATAAAAATAATGAGATTCCTTATTTTCATACAAAACTGGCAAAGTTAATGCAAAATTCACAGGGACAAATATTTTAAAAGCCTACAGAATACAGTACAGTTAAACAGATAACTTAGAAAAAAAGAGAGAAATCAGGCAACTTTCTTTTGGATGCATTTATGACAATGAATTATTTATTGCCAAACAGATTATCTACAGAAAACTATCAAACTCCCTGTTTTACGGTCAAGTCTTTATGAGGGGAATTATACAACTGACTTTTCCTGTTGGGATATTAAAATCCACCATTAGGCATTCACATCCACTAAACAGGCACTAACTGTGAGCATGACGTACGTTAATACCTAACTGCCAGTAAAGTTTATTGGAAGAAAGAGTTTGCAGCATGGTGTAAGTGAAGGACTAAACGTAAATCAATTACCAACAGAGATTTAAAATAAAAAGCAGACAGTTATTAAGATTACGTTGATTACGGACATACCCCACAGGTGGTCCTGGTCAAAATCGGTACGGACAGACGCAGCGGTCTTGGGGAAGATGCAGGTACAGCTGATGCTGCCCTGGGACAAGCGGGTGGGCTAGCCGAGCTCCCGAAGGTCCTGCTACCCCTCGGTAAGCAGCCACCAAACTGTCACTCGTAGCAAACCCAACAGAATCTGGACCTATTCCTCTTCGTACCTATTTTCCACCATAGCCATCTCAAGGGTCATTTAATGAGCCAGTTAAGCACTGTATTCAAGTAATCAGCGTCATCTGACTTATGATGATAAATATTGTCTTTGTGCAGACTTTTCATGCGCTGGCAAGAAAAAATAAACCACACTAAACATTACTGATTAGAATCCCGACTTTCTGATAGGATTATGACTTTTCACACTCCCTTTTTTAAATGTTACAGTGATTTTAAAAACCTGCATGCACACATACCTCAACACAAACCTGTATCACTCTAGGAGAATTTCCATGCAACAAAGGGAAAACTTTGTTGTTTAAAAATAACTCATCAATAAAAAAAATATATGAAAAGGTTTTGTCCTAGAAGAGTAAGGATGAGAAATCTGTCTTTTACAATACAAAAATCATTGAAGCCAGTTTCATTCTACCTAGAAATATTAAATCATGTTCTCATAGGACTTTCTTTCCAAACTTTACATATGTAAGATGTTCAAACGGTTCCTGCAAGATTCTGGCAGGCAAGGCAACTGACTTTCTGGGGATTGTATAAAACTGTTGAATTTATCCACCGTCTTTGTCTAAGCCAGGGAACCCTCAGGAAATTATTTTTACAGAAGAAAAACACAAACTAAGGGGTTTTTTAGCCGTTAGGGACTAAACAGGGCATTTGAAATGAAGAGTTGACTAACAGTCTAAGTTGAAAAAGAATTTCATGCTCCTTTACACACGGCTTTGCATATTCTCCTTGGAGAAAACTCTTAAATACAGCAGGAATGTGCTAACTAAAGGAAGTAAATATTTGTTGTTATAGGCTTTTAGTTAAATCTCTTTTAGTATAAATGATTCTTCAGTCATGCAGCTGACGGGCGTCCAGGACATTCACTCATTCTCTTCATCAAATAAGAAAAATAGGTCAAGCTGAGTGTGACAGTCCTTCCCCCCCTGCACTCCGCAGGTAGACCTCACGCAGACACTGTTTGTCTTTTAGCTTAGGCAGAAGAGGCTAATAGTTTTAGATCCACACTTATTCATTAAAATACGTAGTAAAAAAAAAAAAAAAAAAATCTAAAGAGAATTCTCCTTCCTCAAGAGTTCTTCAGCAATGAGACCCTTCTCCTCATCCTTCAGACTAGGGGCGAAGGGGCAGAGGGAACAGACCAGGCAGCCAAAGAAACAGACTAGATAATTATTGGTTTCCCCATATGACCCTGCAAACTACCCCACAAAAGAAGTGAAAAATACTTTTCCAGTGTCATTCCTGGACACATAGTGAGGGACCATATTCTCCTCTAAAAGATAAAAGAAACATCCTTTGTTTCACTCACCTAGTGTTTTCTTAATTCTTCCTTCTGGGAAAAAAAATTGCTACTTTCTCAGATTTTCCAAGATCATCCTCCACCAAGTGTGTTTATTCAAAGACTGAAAATCTGCAACCTACCATGAGACATGAACTATAAAATGTTTTAAAATTTACAGTCCTAGTTCAATCAGCCAAAAACTCTGCAGTCTTAAATCACAGAATCATAGAGCATCTCAAATTGGAAGGGACCCATAAAGATCGAGTCCAACTCACTGCTCCTTACAGGACTACCTGTAACTAAACCATATGACTAAAAGCATCGTCCAGACCCTCCTTGAACTCTGACAGGCTTGGTGCTCTGACAACTTCCCTGGGGAGCCTGTTCCAGTGATCAACCACCCTCTCAGTGAAGAACCTTTTCCTAATGTCCAATCTGAACTTTCCCCGACGCATCTTCATTCCATTTTCTCATGTCCAAATGAACTCCTGAATTATTTACTCACCAGCTCTAGAAGTCAGTACTCTTTTTTTCTACCAGCCAGCATCAAAGCCAGAGACTCACACAGCATTAGGAATTCCCTAAGGCATCAGTCATTTCCTGAGATAGAACAACTGAAGATCTCCACTGAGATCTTGAAATATGTATTTGGGAAAAAAGGCAGCCTTTTAGACTATCTTTAAGATCACAAAGATGTTTCTCTTGTACAGTAAGTGGAATCTACTAAGTCACTTGCTTCCTAACAAGAGAAGAAATTACCAAAGTACAGGAGGTGCAGCCTCAAGTGTCAGATTAGTCATTGGGAGATAGTTCTGAGCTCCTACAGGACAGATAAATGCTTTATTTGGACCAGTGTTAGAGAATACAGAAGTTCGTCGCTGCTTTGTTTTCAGTGACATCTCAACTTGCTCAAATATGCAGATATGAAACTGTTTGCTGGAAATCTTCCTTAATGAATGAAAGCATCAGATGCATCTAGAATAGTGCCAGCTCTGAATCAAGGACATCAATTGCCTATGCCAGTTCAGTAGAAAATTTGCACACAGATTTTTTTCCCTGCAAATAGATGGAGAAACATAACTGTGCTACACAGAAAATCCTCAAACATGTTTTATCCATTCGTTGTAAAAAGACTGTTTTCAGATATTGCAAATTTTTGCTATAAGACAACTAACCTGAATTCCATTACTGGAGTACCTAACAACTGCACCAGGGCACGAGGACGTCCACTCATCATTGGAAATCAACAACTACTCACCGAGAGATAAATCCTTTTTAAGCCATATCTCTTTGCACGTTACATGGGAGCGTGCTTATGCATGACTACTTCTGTACATGCATCTACCACAGCTGTGAATGCAACAACCACCGATTTTGGCACATCAGCAAGTATATACACATTAAACCCTTGCCTTAATAACACTTGAGCATTTTCTAAAAGGGCACCCAGCAATATGATTCATACCTATCATGTTATTTGGTCCTCTGCCCTTTTTCATGGCTGAGAAGAATGTTTGAAGGATTAAGATGAAGGGAGCTGGGGTAGTTTTATTTTTGTTGTTTTCTACATATTGCTGTGTATGTACACAGGCAAGGTCAAAAATGTTCCCACCAACAAAAGCAGAGATTAAAATGAGATTTATGATGATTCTTAGCTCCTGGGAGAATCCCAGAGTCTTGACATGATCCCCAAGAATGTTCTGTGTCCTACTTTAACACTACCAAAGAAGCTTACATTGCTGCAAAAGAATGACACTTTCAGGCACATCTTATTCTTGGAGCTTTAGGCAACCTTTAGATTGGAAGAATCCATAGGAGGAACTTGCTCAAAATACCTGACTAAAGTAAGGTTAATTTTAATTACATACCATAATAGCAAGAAGTGGCCTCAAGAAGTACAAGAAGAACAGTATTTAGAGGAAAAGGAAAATCACATTCAGTGCACACACATGGAGACATGGCTAAGTTTACAATAGACATAGATAAAGTATCTGTAGTTTCTGGTGTCAAGAAAGCTCCTTCTGGAGTCCTCTAAACTTTGCAGACCACATATTGTTCCTTGTTTCTATGCTGCATCCTTTAATTTTATTGATGGAATTTTCCAGTAATACCTCTGATTTTAAAAAAATATGATCTCTCTGCAGCAGGTCTGAAACAAGAAGAGAAAACAATGAACTGCAATACTCATCTTCTGAGGAATGCTGAGAAAGGGATCTCAGATCTGCAGTTTTTCATGATTGATACCAATCTGATTAAACATGATGAGGCACAAAGCTAAGCACCCCAAAACGCCAACACTTTACTCTTTGTCCTCCCACCCTAGAAAAATGGAATCCATTTTCACCATGTAATTTGTTTTTACTTAGGAAATGTTGAGGGAATGCCAAGTGAGTGTGATTTTAAATTATGCTCTTCCTTTATACTGGAGCCTGAAGAAAATAATTTAAGAAAATATCTGAAGAAAAACATTTTACATATGTTAATACAATAACAAGCATATATTCTTCAGAAGGGGAAGACCTGTACAACATTTGCATTTCAAAGACTGTCATTCAAGAAAACTCTGATTATGTGCAAAGCTCTACTAGTTTTATGCAAGTACAAGTTAGCTTTTTATTAAGATGAATCATAAGTATTTTCAAGAGTTATTTTGTTAAATCCCTTATTAAATTCAGGAGAGGCTTTGTGAAAATCTAAGGTAATCAATACTGAACCTTAGCCCATAAAGCTGTGAATTAAGATCCAAACTTGATCATTTTAGAATGCAATAGATCTTCTAAAATAATACTTAGCATTTATTACCTACACTAATTAAGCTTCCACATGCCTGTGAGGCAGGCAAGTAAAACCTCATATCACAGACAAGAACACTGAGAGTAGACAGAAAGGTTATGTACATTGTCACTGATTAGAAAGAAAAAATCTCTGACCCATAGTTGGAATTCTTGGCGCAAATTGTCAGCACACATCCACACCGCCAAGTTCCTCCTTCAACAACTTACATAGTTTGCATTAAACACGGAACAAGGGAAAGTTAGACCAATACAGAATTGTGAACATATTCTCAAGCCAAAAAACACTCCAGATAAATAACAATAGGAGAAGTGGTCAACAGCATGCCCTGGCTTACTTCCACTTCCCCAGAGTTCAAGGAAATACAAAGGTGGAAGGGAAATGGTGAGACATAGATAAGTCGATACTTATAAAAATGCTGAATCCTGTCTGGATCTATCCAAGGACTTGAGGACAATTTTCTTATTAGAGTTCTGTGATTACCTGCGGGTCAGGCACAGTAGAGAAGTGCCCACAGAGGCGATGCTGGATTCTACTAAGCAGAAAAACAGCCCTTAGGGAACTAGTTTGCTCTTTTCTGAAGCAAAGCGGAAAGCACTTGGTGTTCTCTTGGATAGAAAGAGCGATCTATTTGTGGTGTTTGCTCCCATCTGAAAGAGTGACTTGATTACTAAGTCTTTCCAAACTCAGCTGTATCAAGAGCTGCTCCTGTTGTTAACTTCATCTGGATGTACCCTGTCTAGCGCACACACTGCTGCAGAAGTGACGAGCAGGTGAACGTGCCACTCTCAATGACAGATGGCCTCTGAGCTGAAGGATCTGCAATACACTCCATTGTGGCAATTTATGTAACACACCCACAGTGGTGCTGTGCTGGAAAGAAAAGATTTAAATGTTAGCATGACAACTCTGTTCAAGTTCTTTTATACATAACTAGATCTCCACTTGCATGCAAAGCTAAACATAGTAAGATTAGCTAAATTCTCCAGCATGTTTTGGAGGCATCGTTGTGGAGAAGAATGGCAACAACTGGTGTTTAAGAAAACATGAACAATCATCTCTGACTCTACCTTCAGCCACCCCCATCTCCCATCACCCAAAGCAGTCTTATACTCAGCCTGGCAAAACAGGACTACTAGAATTGGAAACAAACAAACAAAAAACCAAACCACAAGGTATCTCAGGTCTTACATGTCTAAGTTGCACAGTGTGTTTCCAAGTACCTCAAAACAGTGTCTTGAATGTTGAGGTCACATTACCTGAGAAGTGCAGAGACCAGCCAAAGTCTTGGGGTCTTCTTAACATGAGAGAGACTTAACCTGCAAAGAATCTATAAGACATTCTGTTGGTCTTCTCAGCTAAAGCGGTATTTCTTTCAATTTATTCACACATACTTAGGATTTAGAATCAAGGTGTAGTCTGGGTTTTTTTCTAAAGAAAATTAGATCTTTTAATAATCTACACTTTCCTCTGCTAAAGATATGGAAAGACTCATTTATTATGCCTTCTTCATTGAGTTGCTGCCACATTTATTAAATATGTCAGGCGAAGCAAAGAGATGAAGTGGAAAAGTTTTGCATGGGCTAATAAAGCTCAAAGTGGGAACACAGGCATTTCCATACTGATTTTTATTAAACCAAATCACAGAAAGCAAGCATCATGCTAAAATTTACTTGCCACCTCCTTAGGGCTGCTGTCACTGTGTCTCTTGCCTCCCTCTTACATTTGTCAGGAGAGCAAAATAACCACAGATGAGATTGTATAAAGGCCATACTGAACCAAGAGAACTTGAAATTTTACAATTCTAGCATGCTAAAAGGCAAATTAACACAATTTAAGACCAAGATAATTTTACTTTTCTTATATACTTTTTTTTTTTTTTAAATGACACCTGCTCCATTTCCTCATTTGGTGGAAGGACTATCAAAGAAGGCAGTAGGGTACTGAAAACATAATCAAAGCCTTGAGGGAATTTGAAGTAACTGGCCTGCCTAGGCAACGTTCACAGTGTTTGCAAAATAAACACTGAGTAGTTTGTTGATATCAAGAGGTAGAGGGTTCTTCCCTAGCTACACAGAGGATGCCCCCTTATTTTGGGCAGAGTTAATACAGAGTAACAGGGAGCAACACTGACCACTGGAAGAAGTGAAGGAATAGCATGACCCAGAGACCAGTCCCTGTCTGGGTCATACTAAGACAGTATTCCCTTGATACAAGGAAGATTTCTTTTGGCCTACACTCTGCGATATTTCAAGGCTGGGATTTGAAACGTGGTTCATGGGTAGCCTGAATCCAATAGAACCTGACTCTCAAACTGTTGCTCATGCCTCTAAACCAGTAACAATTCAAAATCTTCTCTCAACATTCGAAGAAAGCCTAAATGAGATTACTGCACTTCTATCCTATACTTATATATTCTGAAGAAGATTAATGCCTCAGCTTTATATTACATTTGCATTCTATATACTCATTCCATGGAAATAATGCGTTAAAGAGTTAGCATATAATTTGGGTGCATATCAGCAAAGCGTGCATCCTACTCTCAACATTGGCTTCCCACATTAACATTGTTGCTAGACACTGAAAAGATTAACTGCGTAAGTGAAATATACTCATTAGCCTTAAAATGATCATAACAGATCTACACCGTATCTTCAAATTGCTTTTCAAAGCCTGGTTTCTATTTTTATAATCAATTTCCTAACTAAACTACATTCGTCATTATGAAAACAAATCATGTAAGTCATACACACATTTTTGTCTCCTTGTGACAGACATTGATTGAGAAAGGAACAACTAGTTTCAACCTCCAGTAAACAGCTGGTATCCTTAGATAAGAAAATCTCTGCACACGGCCAAGCTTCCAATATTGTGAAAAAAATGATGCAGTAGAAAGAAAAAGACAACAGAAGCCCCAAGTGCTTACATGAGACAACATAATTTATAACCAATATTCATAACATAACTTAATTATCACATTCCTTTTTGTATTCTGTCACTAAAGTGCAACCACAGCTTCCTTTGGCACCATTGGATTTGTTCCTGTGAAAATAAAACGCATCGCAACAGGAAATATCTGACTTTTGGTATGAGAAGATCAGAGGAGAACAGTTGAAGGATAAACTTATGCAATAATTAAGCTTTGATATATGACAGTTCAGCCTTCATGACTCATTCATAAGATCTGCATGTTCTGAAAAGTCAGAGCCAGGCTCAATCCCACTACCATTTTAGCAAGTATCTCAGGGTAGAACCGGAGTGTCTGATTGTCATTTTAGCATAAATACTGTAAGAGCAATTCAAATATGTTTCTCTGCTTAGAAATCTTATCACTGTATTTAATAATTTTAAAGACATGCCTTTTATAAAACAATGACTCAGATATCAAATTGGGCAAATACATTAAACAAGGGCAAATGAAGACCAGAACTCACATAGAGATAATTATTGTTCAAAGTCGCATTCTGGCTGATTCATAGGGTTGGCATATAAAAGGCCAAGCAACCAGCTTGCAGTGACCATACACACATTTCTTTCAAAAGAAATTCATGAGAAAAATATCACATAGTGATGAAAGGGTAGAAAGTAGGGGATTTCTTTGTGACTAGAAACCCTTTCCCCTTTCTGTAAGGAAAAGAGAGAGAGATGCAGGAGATGTTAAATGCCCTCCTTTAAAAAAAAGTACTTTCCATATCTTTTGCCAAAGTAAAAGGAAAACTGAAGAACGTTCCACATACACTTAATCTAGACTAGGCCATCACAATCCTTCTTAAATAAGGGACAGAGTACTATAATCTCCTTATTGGCTCCCCCCTTGCTCCAGGACGGCAGTTAAAAAGAAATCACCAAAGAAGCTGTTGTCCCTTCTATGCAGTGCACCATACTCTTGGCAGGCTAGGCAGGAACAAAAAAAGCATGCATGGTCCTCCTTCAATTAAGCACTCAGGGCAGACAAAGTGGCCTTCAGCTTCCATAATTAAAGAAGAAAAAGGCAATTGGCTTTCAGGCCATAAACTCTTGCTGAAAGAGCAGCTAAGATATGAAAGAAGCAGGAAGAACTAAAGATCCAGATTACAAAGCTTCTAAGTAGAAAAAGAAAAAAAAAAGAAGAAGAAGAAAAAAGAGAAACAAAGAAAAATCATGCATATAGATAACTACTAAGAAGGGCATTTTAAAACTCTTCTTTTGTTTTTTCTTTAACTCCTTGCTCCTTTCCATTAAATGCAATTTATTTTTTTAGTAAGCATAATCACTTTTCAGAGATTGTAGATTATTTCCTGTTTTAAAGCAAAAATTTAAGCTATTGAGCTAAACACATCAACAATAATAAATCACACCTCCAGTATTTTCAGTCAACGGCACTCAGCCATCATTCCAAACATGGTTTTGGTTATACTGTCTCTCGTGTCATTCTGGAGGTGCTTCTTTATTGGTATATATTGAAGCAAGATAGATGCCGGTTCAGAACAGCTGGTTGCAAGACATGTTTTCCATACTCTTCAGTAAAAGATCATTAGAGTCAGGGCCTGCTTGTGGGATAGGAACAGGGATCTAGGACTTTATGAGTTTGACTGTTGATGAATGTCTTACCACTAGAACTGGCCAGGAACACCCACGCACATAAGGCAGCAGGAGGCAAAAGTAGGTTACTACTACTTCTATTACTAAAGAAAAAAAAAATGAAGCCACAATCTCCTTTTCTTTGGGTTACTTATGAAATAAGGTGTTGATTTCACATACTGTAAACCTTAAAAAGACCAGGTGTTGTACTGACTGGGTGAAAAAATGACGAGAATTCTCTAAACATTTTTTTAAGGGGCCATGAGGAGATGGAAAGAAGGAGAAACAGATTAAAGTCATATGGAGTCATAATTGTTCTTCACCTATGCATTAAGCAGAGATCTTTAAACAGAAGCTGCCTTTACAGACTCCCTACGATGATACACCAGTAGACTCATTTGGTCCAACCCCTCATCTGGAAAGCACCTAAAGCTCACTGCTGCTGTTGTCCTGCACAAAGATTCAAAGGATGATATCAGACCAAAAAGCCAGCACAAAGAAACTTATCCTTCATCTCCTATGCCTGATCAAACCAGAAGCATCTGCTCACGCTGTCTGCCAGTCTGTTCTGCAGACCTAGTAAAAATGTACAGCTGAAGAGACAGACTTAATTTCAAATGCATTAAATCATAGCCAGACTGCTATTTGGCATAATGAGAAAGAGCTTGCCCACTCCTTTTCTGTTTACGTATAAAAATGCATTTGTATTGCCTGTCATTATTTGGACTGACTGACCTTGAGGGTTTGCTTTTTTTGTTTTGCTTCTGTTCCTTTTTAATGTGCATGCTGGCTGAAAAAATACTGCACACTGTGATGCAGGGGAAGACTTGGATAGGATGAGTTCTCTGGTTTGTTAAAATAGCACATCATGGTTGCGTTGTCCATAATGGGCTGAACTGCTGTTTTACCCTGCTCCTTTCCAGCATATGTAAAAAGAACTGATAAATTGCTTTCAGCAAGTGACATTTCTATGTCATTCCCGTAAGCATTTTAACACATGCTCCCCACAGTATTCCAGTCCTTGGAAGTATTGCATGACTGCTGTGGCACTGCAGCTGGAAGGCTGAGCAAAGCTTCTTCCAGAACATTAGCTTTCTGAGGAAGAGGAGCACATCACCTGTGAAGGCCACCTTCTGTCTGGTATCTAACACCAGCCAATGCTACAGAAGTCCTTTGCCTGAGGTGAACACAACATATGCACAACACTGCTGAAACCAAAATGATAATAAATGCTTACAAGGACATTGGCCTCTGCATTCCTTAATGTTTAATGAACTTTATGAATGGCCGTGGTTCCAGAAACCTGTTGAGTAGGAGAAAAGTTGCACCTCGTGAATTAAGAAGGCCCCCACAGAGAAGATCATGTGTGTGTGCACACACAGGCCGTAACCAGGACTATATACATATATCTATATTATACAAAGATATACACACATACACCCCTAGCGTTACAGCTCCTCAGAGTACTCACAGCCAACGAAACAGTCACGTAGCATCAATTTGGGATGACTTGTCTATGTTTTCACTGAGACCTCCTCTTCTCAAATGGAAAAACACTTCAAGAATTCTAAAGCACGCCAGCCAAAGCAAAGGAAGGAAAGTAGCAGCTAAAGTGTTTACCATGAAAAGTTGCAGCTAAAGTGTTTACCACAAAACCAAGATGGTTACCAGTAACTCGGTGTATGAGAAAAATGGAAATGAGCACCAGTTGCCAAAGACGTGCAAGCTGATGTAGGGTGAAAAAGAAAGATTAATGCAAGGGCATGTCAACACAAGGGGCTGTAACCTTCTGTCTGGAGTACCGAGGCTTCTTATTTCCCCTTACCCCACACCTGTGCGGTGGCAGATCGGGCAAGGCTGACTCTGAAAAGAATTTCTAAATTATATTGTATTACCTGCAGAATCTGTTGGATAGAAAGTAGTCTGATTTGAGTTTATAATCCCTGGAGACATGCATTTAAATTCAAGCCAAAGGTTATTCCCTCGGCTTTAAACTTTTCCATTGCTACACCTGAAAGAAGAAAGTTTTGACAACTGAAATTTAGATCTTTGAGAAAAGAATAAAAAGACAGTGAATAAATGTCTCTGAATATAACACCACAGGGGTCCTCCTCACAGACTGAAAGATACCCAAATAACAGTTCCAGACCTGTCCTTTTCTAGTATTCTGTCTGTTTTCCTGCTGAAAAAGGTATCCTCTTTAAAAAGGGAAATTCACCATTTTTAACTCAGTTTTAGGAAATAAAATGGTTCACCTTAATAATATTGAGAAGAACCAAAAGTAACCATCTCACCTGATGAACTTGAGGGACAAAAAGGGTCCTGAGGGCACATTTTTTAACTGCTTGACCTTCAATTAGCCAATCTTCTTTGATCCTCTGGAATTACTTTGTTGAAATATATCCTCTTCCATGAGCAATATTAATAACGTTACATCACAGTCTATTTGCTATTCTTTTGCCAATGGAAACAATGGAGAAAACCACTTCTCTCTCCTTTCTTTCCTGCATTAACAAAAATCAAAAAACACAGGTGTCCTCCTCATCAATTAGCTACTGTTTGCCTTCACATCCATGAGGGAAGGAAGTAAGGTCTCTCGATTATTCACTCTTATGTTAAACAACACAGCTTCCCACCTCCTACAGAAAACAGATGACAAAAGAAAGGTGAAATATTTAGGCTGTTTATTGCAGTTCATGAAGCTTAAGACAGGAAGGGAAAATTTACTATTTCAAGGAGCAGCAGAAGTGTCAAATACTGGATGGGAGGTTTTCTTCTGAAATCCAAGCAGAAGTTTTAGAGTTACGATATGTCTATTACAAGACTTGAGAATCTTAAGGCATTCTCAGAAATTGTTTTTTCTCCAGCTCAGTTTTTCTTTCACCTCTCGTTTCCAGTATCCCACACAAAGCATCACCTCCTCCCTTTCCCCTGACAGCATCAGTCGCCAAGATCAGAATTGCCATCAGATCTGCAATGCTCAAATCCACGCTTGCTCTGCTGCTGATAGGAAGTCTCACTGTATGGGTTTCAAAAGGTGGCTGATCGAGTCAAACGCTCTTTGGGACAATTCCCCACTTGTGCCAATTCCATGTGCCCTGGTCCCATCCTCACACCGTTTCTCAGCAGGGAAGGCAGAGACCGCCGTCAAACTCTGTTTACACAGCTACACGCTCTCTGTAGAGACAGGTTACATCAGAGCCTTAAGCGAGGTACGGAGGCACCCCGCAGCCTTTCCCCGCCGCCGTCCTGGGCTTTAGCTGCCCGTGCTCAAGGTTAGCTCCAATAACGGTGCCGCTGGGCCACCTTGGATCGCCTGCTGGGAAAAGAGCTGCAAGAAACCTGCCTCTGCCCCCCAGCTCAGGGGCTGTATGTAAGCTCCAGCCCCCAGCCCTTTGCTGTGCTATGCTGTAGGTACACCTGCGCCTTGCTGATCCTCACCTGCCGGTCCCGGCTGGACCTCATCTCCACCAACCCGGGTCTTGGAAAGAGGTTGGTGGCCCGGGTGAGGGATGTTCACCGTGAGGAGAAGGAGACCCAGCAGCAGAGGGCAGCACACTCAATGCTGAGGACACCTCTGCGGTCCTCACAAGTGCAGAAAAATCCAGAGAAGCACTTGAAAAAGCCCTGCTACATGATCTCACTGGCTAGCTTGCACTAGCCAGCACAGCTCACGAGCAGAAATACGCAGAGTACAGTTGAACGATGTGACAGTTTTAATTTATGAACTTCAGCTCTATAATTTCTATTAAGTGTGTTGCAAATAATAACCGTGGGTGATAAAAGACAACTGTTGCATAGGGGCATAAAGATAGGTGAGCTGTGTGTGATGGAAGGGAGGAGGCTGAGATGCAGACCTGAGTGACGCACAGGATATCGAATGACTGAACTGCTCATTTCCTTGCTTTTTGTGTTTTGCGTTGGAGGGATACACAGTCTAGCACATTTCACTCACACTCGGTGACATTTTCGGATGCGCTGTTTTATAGGTATATTTCAAAACGTATAAACGGTTAAAATTAAGGTTACATCGATATCATCGATAATCAAGACTCGGGAAATGAAAACCTACTTCCATTAATTGAACTTAGCCAAGGTGTACATCCCATCCTTTAATCATTGCTATTAGTACTGTTTAGCTATTGACAGTGTACAGAAGGCAATGTATACCTTGCAAGAAAGAGAATTTCTTCGATGCAGAGCAAAACAAATGGTAATATAATAAGCATCAGAAATCTACACAAAAACATTAAAAAAAAAACCTATTTGTGTAAAGCAGCTGAGCTAGTATCACCATGAGAACATTCACTTTTTCATTTCCTGACTTCAGAGTGTAAAAAAAAATTACTTTTATTAGAAAAACTAATCCAAAAGTTATGAGCTCTCCCAGTTTTATTTGTTTCTCTTCCATGATGCAGACAAGCATCACCACAGATGAGACTGCTAACCTCCAACTTCTGGCTCAAACAACATATAAACCCAGATATTTCCCCAGTTTTTCTAAATAATTAAGATGAGATTGCAACCAGAGAGAAAACACCTGCCTCGTCACACCTCTGTAAAATGAGATAGTCAAATGTTGCATTCTTTCCAAAAGAATTTGACAGAGAAAGGGAGGAGACTTCTGTTCTTGCTTTAGTTTCAGCTTCTACTGTATTACTAAAAGAAATAAATAAGTGATATAAAAACAAGGTTTACTATCAATTTCCAAGTTCCACCAGAATTTTGCTCATTCATTCCAAGAAATCGTCTATGAATTACTACAGTACAGTTAACCTGGGGCAGTGCAATGACTTGGTAATAGGCAGCAGTGAAAGCCAGCCTACCTACCTATTTATATCACACTTACCATAATGGCATACATTTTCCTTGGAACTATAACTTACTGTGAGTGATTCCCGCTTCATATACCACATGACAAGGAAGCATTAGAGGTTACATTTAATTTTTATGGGTTTTTTAACCCAGTTTCCTAGCTAAACAGGTTTATGCAGTCAATACTATCTGCTCTGTCAGCCTGCTTACCACTCTCATTAATCACTCTGAACTGTTAGTTTTGCTGAAATTTAACTTGGGGGTGGAGAGGTTAAACACACTCTTCCCATAGGTATTGTCAAAAGAGATTTCTGGTGAAAGGGAGACACCTCCAACACACATGCCTAAAGAGGGACAGGCTGTGGCACGAACGTATGCGCATGAGATGCCACCACGGGAAAGAGCTCAGGCACAAAACCTGTGAAAAGTTCCAATCAGTGTTCGTATCTTTCCAAGGGTCCAAAGTAAAATTAACCACAAGATCAAACCAGTAGAAGAGATTTCATTAGTACCAGTGCTCAAGGAACTAATTGCTGTTATTATTTTTACAGGGTGTATGAAGAAGAGAAATGGGCTTCTTACATAAGAAATACTGTGTTTATCATGTGGTAAAAAAGGGAAGTAAATGGTAACATGGTGGTATTGTAAACACCTTTGTATTTCTTTTGTATGTGCCGAAAGGAAATAAATTCTGTCATACTGTTGACTTTGTAACGGTTTTTCATTAAACAGCAAGAAAGGATATTGCCAGCCTATTCTCTCTTTCTTTCCAATTCCTGTTTGCCGAAAAAAGCAGAATGAAAAAAGCAAAGGCACCATTCATATGTATACAACTTAATCATAGCCTTCTATGCATCGAATGGGGACTGCTGCTTGCATTAGTATAGATGACTAAGGGGAAACCATAGCTAAATGAAAATAAAGTAAGAAAGCTGTCGCAAAATATACAGCTAAAACTAATTTAAAAGCATAAGAATCCCATGTTCTACATAAAAGGAGAAATATTTTTAGTTTTTGTTATTTTAGTCCCTTAACTTTCTTAACAATTGTGTTAATTGTTAAAAGGAATGCTGTTGCCCCAGCACCCATGTGGTAGCATGTGGATCACACAGATTTTTAAGGTTATCACAGAGGCCATGAAACATTCAGGGAAGTTACCAACTCTGCACCTAAGTTTTGTGGACATTGAAAGATGGCAAATTCCAAGGAAGATTTTGGTGATCCATTCTAATACAAAGCTTCTCACATATTTTTTTTTCCCCACCAACATGGGAAAAAATCCCTCCAAAGCAAAAAAAAAAAAAAAAAAAAATTATATATAGGAATATCCCCATGATTTATAGCATCTTCACTTACATGCACTTGGAGGGTGGGATTTTTCAAGCTTAAGTTATAACTGCACTTCTACTATATATCAAGAAATCTCACAGGAAGCAAATCAAACTTCCAAATGAAGAAAAATATTGCCTGTCAACAAAAACAGACTTGACAGAATTTATAGACGCACAAAACTTTGTAGAAAACAGAGGATAGACCTAAAGTAGAAAACAACCTTTTAAAAAAATTATTGTTAATTCCATTTGGTTAAATAGTTTTAAGTGGTTCTGTGAAATACTGTTCTCCTCTCTTTAGCGACTAGTATTATTTCTATTTTAAATCATTGAAAGAAATCTGCTTAACATACGATCGCAACCGAATATAAACACAGCACTCTTTTGTCCTCAGATAGCAAGAAAATAAATGGAGCAGGCAGGCTGCGGACCAGACACTACGCTTCCTTCGAGCTTATTAAACTTCTACGGTGAAGAACAGCCCTAAAGCACACAGCAGAGTAATCTTACCACGCGCCATGTCTGAGGTGTGCTATTTCTTTGTAAAACTGCGACCGTCCTCCCGGCAGCTCCCCACCAGGCTGCTGCTGCTGCCGCTCACGTCCGACTCCTGCGCACGGTTCGCATCAGCAGTTCCTCAGTTAGAGCCCACGTGCTGTAAGACAGGGTGTACTCACAAACGGGGCCACCAACCCACTGGATATTCGGATTGCTGCAGGTGAATCGCAACCCAGACACGCGTCAGGAGCCCCTGAGAGGGAAACTTTGGGAACTGCTGTTCGGGTCATAAAAACGAGAGTAGTTGTCAGGAGGGATGGGGCCCTACTGTGCCAGCAGCAGGTGGCATGCGGTACCTTGCCTACAAAAGGCAAAGAAGATGAAGGGGGGAAAAAACCTGTAGAACATGGCTCATTTCCTCAGAAGGTTCACTTTTTTTTCCCTTAAACCGTGTGTCTAAAAATTACAATATTTATGTTTGTAGCAATCCTGCCAAACAGTCTGTAAAAAATGAAATTCGGTTTTCTTCTCCCCACTTTCCCCTTCACTGGCTTGATTTTGGCAGACTGATCTACCTTACTCATATGGGACTACCACAGTGTCCTGGTTTTGGCTGGGATAGAGTTAATTTTCTTTCTAGTAGCTGGTATAGGGTTATGTTTTGGATTTAGCATGACAAGAATGTTGATAACACACTGATGTTTTCAGTTGTTGCTAGTAGTGTTTAGACTAAGTCAAGGATTTTTCAGCTTCTCTTGCCCAGCCAGCGAGAAAGCTGGAGGGGCACAAGAAGTTGGCACAGGACACAGCCAGGGCAGCTGACCCAAACTGGCCAACGGGGTATTCCATACCATGTGACGTCATGCCCAGTATATAAACTGGGGGGAGTTGGCCAGGGAGGGGGGATCACTGCTCCGGAACTAACTGGGCATCGGGCAGCAAGTGGTGAGCAATTGTATTGTGCATCACTTATTTTGTATATTCCAATCCTTTTATTACTATTGTAATTTTATTATTGTTATTATTATCATTATTAGTTTCTTCCTTTCCATTCTATTAAACTGTTCTTATCTCAACCCACAAGTTTTACCTTTTTCCTTCTGATTCTCCCCCTCATCCCACTGGGTGGGGGGGAAGCGAGCGTGCAGCTGCGTGGGGCTGAGTCGCTGGCTGAGGTTAAACCACAACACACGGTGCAAACCTCATCTTCCCTGGGAAGAAAAACCAAATCCATCAACAGTGATACAGTTTAAAAGGCGATTCAAGGTACTGAGCAAAAGCACTTCCAGCCCACAGCCCCTCAAAACCCCACACCATCATTTAGACACCTAACACTTCAGGTTTTTCATTCCAAGAGAAACCAACACCGCACATATGTCACAGCAGTCACCAGGTTGCTGCCGGATAAAACAAGGAGGCTGCAGGACCCGTCCCTCCCCGCGCCAGGCACAAACCGTGTCACCAAGAGCGGAGGACAGCCCTTCAGACGCCTCGGAACAGCCACGACTCGACTTCAAAGGCTGCCGAGATGACAGTGGCAGGAAGAGAGAAGGCAAGTCCTCTCCAAATTTACCTAGCTGAGTTTGGAAGCAAAAATTGAAAGGATCAGAGCGTTTTGCGACTGACTCACCCAAAACAGAAGGATGCAGTAGGAGTGCAATATGCTAATAGACCATCCCTTTTATTTGTATGCAGATGCACAGAATTACAGGCATAAAGACATTGGAAAGCACCTGAAAGAATATGTTTTCTCCCTATAAAATATTTATGACTTATCTAATCTTACATTAAATGTTTCTTAATAATGGCAAACATCCGAGACATTATAGTCAGTGAATTGCTAGGGAATGCCATGAAACTAAATGCTTAAAATGCAGAAATTACCTTTAAGTCATCTCATTTGAATGAAATTATAAAAAATTATGTTCTATTCATTATTTTATCTAGGTTTTATTATAATAAACGATGTGGTTTGGTTTATGTAACAAAAGTATCCTAATTTTCTTAAAGATCTTTCTTAAAGAGATACAAGTTTATTAGTTATATTATCCTGGGTAAACCATTCCAGATAATGCAGCTATTGCAGCTAATGCCATGTTTTAATTCTTGCTAGTTGCTAGAGGAGTTATTTATATACACAGCATGGAAGCTTATATTCATGCTTCTTTGCACACGAAAATAAAGGACATTCAAGCAAAGAGAGAGAGTAGAAAATTAACTATTTTAAATCTCAAACCAACCTACATTTTCAGTAAGAGAAAAGACAAATAGATGGACATGGCTTGATAAATAAAAGATGCGCTTTGGCATTTCCCAGTTTTAGCAGACGATTTATATCTCTCAAGTAAGAGACAACAAGGAATAGTTTGGTTTTGAAAACTGGCACATTACTTAGAAACCAGAATTTTTTATCTAATTGTGATAATTGTCTATTAATATTCTAATGCATGCTAAAACATTAGAAGCTCTTCCTTGCCTTTCCTCTCCCAAGTGTGGCTTTCCTTATGACAGAGATAAATTTGTCCAAACTCCTTTCCTTCCAACTCCTTTCTGTCAACACAGTTTAAGTTAAACAAAATCAGTGAGAAAAAGAAGAGGAGGAGAAGCATTTTGTTTTAAAGTGTCATTGCCTATGTTACAAATTCACAAGTATCAAAATAAATGAAGAAGACTGACAAATTATAGATGAGATCAGCCAGTAATGAATCCCCACTCCCACCCCAAGAAAAATCCTTAGTTCTCTTTAAAAACACTGATCTAAATACAAACATATTTCTACATTTCCTTATTATGAGCACTGTATCTTTTTGTCTTCTTTTAACAGTGCTTTGGCCTGATTTCTGAAGAAAATAGGCTTAATGAGATCATATTTTTTTCTAGGTACAGTGATTTTTTTAACTTGTTGGTCAAATTCCACCAAATCTGAGAGTGGGATAGTGATCTCAAGGCTAAACAGTATTAGAAGCATTTTATTATTTCGATAGCTTACTGCGGGAAGCACAGTGACCACACGTTGGAATACAAACCAAGATCTCCTGAAATGCACAAGCCTGCTGAAATCCAACAGTAAGCCCTGTCAAAAAATCTCAAAAAGAAGGTTTTGTGTTGAGTTACTTTTATTTTCCTCTTATTCTTCCTTTTAACGGAAAGGAGCTTTACTGAAATTGTAACAATAAAGAAAATGGTAAAATGGTAGCTTTGCCACTGGAATTTTAAAGACAAAAATTCACCTGGGCATTCTGGAATCTCAGTTCAAGTTTTAGCATATTTTTGTTACCACAGTTCATGATGTATTATATTTATCACTTATTCATGATATAAGTATTATATACAGAAGACTGTATTTTATATATATGAATATGTATATATACATGTGATATACTGAATGCACACATATATTGAATACATGCAGACATATGAATATGTATATATACATATATATACACACACATATGCACATAAATATGTGCCAGTTGAAACATTTCATCTTTTCTTAACCAAAAGATCTTCTGTTTGTAATGTAACGTAACAGTTTAGCATTTCTAGAAACAATCAGATTTTTGAAACCACTATGACAGGAAGCTTAAATGTAATCAAAAATAGAGCACTTTTTACAAGGAGTCATACAGAAAAGACGAGGGCTAATGGGCACAAGTTACTCCTGGGGAGATTCCAATTGGATACAGGAGGAAAATTTTTCACAATGAGAACAATCAGCCACTGGAATAATCTCCCCAGGGAAGTGGTGGATTCCCCAGGACCGGACACTTTTAAGATTCAGCTGGACAGGGTGCTGGGCCATCTTGTCTAGACCGTGCTTTTGCCAAGAAAGGTTGGACCAGATGGTCCTTGAGGTCCCTTCCAACGTGGTATTCTATGATTCTATGACTCTATGATTGATTAGGAGAAAGTTCTTCACTGAGAGGGAGCTCAAGCACTGGAACAAGCTCCCCTGGGAAGTCGTCATGGCCCCAAGCCTGTCAGTGTTCAAGAAGTGTTTGGACAACGCTCTTAGATATATGGTTTAACTTTTATGTTGCCCTGTGTGGAGTCAGGAGTTGGACTCAATGATCCTTGAGTCCCTCCCAACTCAGGATATTCTATGATTCACTATCATGGGTTCCTGGAAAAATTGAAAACAAAACCACATGCCAAATGGATTTTCCTTGTGAAAATAAACACAAATAGGTTTGATGATACACACAAAAAATCAGGAACTTGAACAGTTCACAACACAAAACATACACAGGGAAATATAACACACATAAGTGCATACAAGCCACAGACCCAAATAAATACAGGAAAGCAAAATTAGTCCTATTCCTCATCACAGTATGCTTTTAAATTGTCACTCACCTGTTTCAGAAGCAAGCACTTTATTGCCAGTTTAAGGATCAGTTACTTTTCTGCACTGCCTTTAGATACAACATAATACTGTTCAGTGCTCTCAAGCTATTCATTGGCCTCAGGTAGGCAACTCCCTTCTTTGCCCTCTTGACATACTGTAATCTCACTCTGTGTCCTCTCTATTTAATTGTAGTCTACATAAAAGGTGGACTCTCCCAGCTATTACAGCATAGGAAAATATAAGAATATTTTCCACCAATTTGAAGAAAAAACAGATAATAATATGAACCATATTTTATTTAGATATAAAATATGAATAAATACAATAATATAAAGACTTTAAAAATCCAGGCTACAGTAGCTGAAGCAGCTACATGACAAGACAATTGGCTGACAAGTTTCTCATCAATTTTTTTTTTTTATTATTATTTTTATGTAAAACTCATTGTCCTCTGAAGACTTCAAACTCCTGTTCAAGGAAGTGACACCAGTTTGTACGCATGGACTACATAGATTTCATTCTCTAAGATTTAGTATACACCTGAAGTATCTATTGATCAGCAAAACCATCTCATTTATACAATATATTGAGATTATTCAGTGGCTGCCTGAAAGATTTTATGTAGGCAAGTATAAGATTTTTTTTGTTTGTTTGTTAGAATTTATTCAAATATTTCAGTTTTGAAACGAGGATGTGAGAAGAGGTTTAGGGCGAGGAAAATATGAAAAAAATTCTACACAATTTTAAAGACTGAGATCAGGAAAATCTTACATGAGTAATATAAAATGTAAATTTCGGTAGAATTAGGCAAACAACACAACTAACTCTTTGGATTCAGGGCCCATTTATGAGGAGATGTGGTTTGTTGTAAAATGGATAAAGAATAATAGAGAACATGCTAAAATAGAAGCATTTGCTCAGTGCTTATCTCCTCTTCAGCTTCCCCCTCCTTATAATTGCATAGTACAACACACTTAAATAATGATAGGAGGTATTATCCCTTTTAGTATAGGAGGCTATAATTTAGCAACACTACCACTCTGTTGAAATTCAAGAAATTTAATTCATGGTACACCTAAATAAAAGATCTTTGCTTATGAAAATAGCATTAGCAAGCATACTACCCAATTATGAATCATGGGTTACACATTTTAAATAGATTCCCAAGAGTAGCAATTTTGGTATAGAAAAAACTATCACCATGAAAAATATGATCTTTCATTTGTCACTAAAAAAAATAAAGTCATAAAATTTATTCTGTTAAAGCAAAGTGAACACATGGTATGAGGACATTTACCCTACCTTGGACAATCCATTTCTTCTTCTTTTTCTTTTTATGGACAAGTCTAAAGCAATATTCCACCTTGATCCCTCTGTCTCTTTTGATCACTTTTTCCTAGACAGAAAAATAGCAGAAGTAATGAATCAAAAAAAAAAAAATTACTGATCTCAAATTAAACAACAGAGACCTATTTAAAATAAAAAGTTATCCATTTATTACTACAAATTTGGCACTACTGTGCCAATATGGACTAGAATTTCAAGCCTTGTGGTCAATGAAGCATAAAATAGATTGTCAGAAATACTGTCTGAAATATGAATCCACTGAAAAAAAAAAGCTTGAAAATACCTAAGATAATTTAAGAGAATAAAAAATGGCTGAATATACCTCTAAAAAGCCTCTACCTCCCTTTCTCAATTCATAAATGGCTTTCTCCTAGGTGACTGTTTCATAGAAGTAGTACAAATAAGCTTCCAATTTCTACCCTTGAAAACACGGTACATTTTTGTGGTAAGCCAAATCACTTCTTATCTGGAAATTATTTACTCTGTAATAGAAACTAATAGCAAAACAGTAAGCTTTCCCTCACACTGAAGTGATCTTCTCAGAAAATTCAGGAGGCTCACTGTCATGAAGCCCACAGGTTGCTAACCATGATGTTGTAGGAAGTAGAACATTACAGCAGAAAACACAAATTCTTGTCATGAAGAGGCACACTGCAATTAAATTTTTTGTGGCTGTAACTCAAAATGGAATTAAAAGAGGACTTAAAAAAAAAAATCATACTCCTCATACTCCAGTTGAAAACAATCATCCTTCAACACACATCTGAATTTTGGTCAGCCTGAATTCTACTGTTCCACATTAAAGCTCATTAAGGATAAAGCTGGCTACACCAAGTTGAATGATTCTCTTACCAGCTTGGCTGACTTGGCTAGGTAACCTCCGTACGTCTGCTTCCAGGGTACCTGGACAAAAGCAGGTTAGTGAAATGCTGCGTACTCCTCTTAGCTGCCATTTTGGACGAGATGATTTTGGCTCTGCTGACACTGTTCCATGGCTGGGCTACTCTTTTGTTTGCAATAGTCCTTTCATATCCTATGAATGAGGATGTTACAGAACTAAAAAATTCCAACCCTAAAATAAGAGCAATTATGTTAAGAAGGAAAAGGGTAACAAAAATCCATCTAGCTTTATGCATTCCCTACTACCAACGATTAAATCCAAAGAGTATTTAGCAAGCTTTGAGTTCCTTCTTATCCTGATAGTTCATTAAAAATAATCACAAACTAATCTGGTGATATACTAAATAAGGAAAAAAAAACCCTATATATTCTGACTATATTTTCTCCTGTAAGAATAAATAGAATGGAATAGAATAAGAAAAAAAATTTGAAATGTCTGGAATTATTTTTTAATAAGCCAAAATTCATAAGGAATGAAACAGCAGCTGCATTCATATTGAAAAATATCAGAGTCTAAACTCAGAACACCCAACTGTGGCTTCTTTCAAAACACTGACAGTCTCCAACACAGAATTCTTGAATTTTGTAGACAACCTCTCACCTTTTTTTTCAGCCAGTGGAGAAGAGGGACTGGTGAGGGAAGCGTATGAACAGACTGCAAAGAAATTGGAGTCACAGCCACAGAAAGACAGCAACAACGCAGCGTTGAACCAACCCTGTCTCTCGACACCAGCACGTGGAGGGATGTATTATTTGCAGCTGGAAATGGGGTATGTCTGACTGCTGACAGAAAAAGAGCTGATGGCCAGGTAGAAGGAAGGGGAATGAAACAATTGCCCTTTCATCGTGCAGCTACTAGAAGGCACTCCAACACTTCAAGATTTTTCTTGTCATATTTTCTCCCCTTCTCCCCCGCTGCATTCAGTCCCTGTAATCACACAATACCCAAAACCCTTTGAGTCCAAACCATTTGGAAGATATGGCATCAGGAGAGGTTGGGTTTGGGGTTTTGTCTCCCACTGAGCCCAACTGGCAAAGATCTGGTAGCTTTTTGCATTATTTACAGGGATTCAGAGGTAGGGTTGTAGGAAGCAAGATTGATGTTGATTTGAAAGTCTGAGAGACAAGCTAGGAATGAGTATCCCACAGCAGCTTTCAGCCCATATTCAGAGGCAAAGACATCCAATAATTCTCAGCAGTAAGCCCCAGGACTGTAAATATAATGGCAATCTGAAATCTTCATGAGTTTCCATTTAGTATTCTTACATCGTGAGTAGAAACACGATATTTACCAGTGATTGATATCCGAGGAACATAATCTGTCTTACACCAGGTTATTTATTTATACATGAAGAGTCCTGCAGCTCTGCCTGGAGACAGAGCAGATGCCCTGTGAAATGGAACGGATGCATATGTATGCCCTGTACTCGGTGTCAAACTGTGACCTTCCATCTAAAATTCCTTAGGTGGGGCACCTTCACTCAATCTTATGGCCAAAGCAGTGGCTTACTGATGTTAGTAAAAGAGTGAGGCCAAGAACTCCTGTCTCCTCCTCCTAGTTCAGATTCCTTCATGGCTGGGATTCTTCTTGCACATGAGAACAACCAGCAGTATTTTAAACATATCTTCTCGGTTCTCGCTGCCATATCTGCAAACAAATCAACCAACAAACTCGGGAACATCACACACACACAACAATGCTTAAAGTCAATTCTTACTCTTTTGCTTGAACAAAAGACAAAAGCATATTTGCAGCTTAGTGCAATGTTCATTATTTGTATGAAAGGAAAGTGATGGAAGGTAATTTAGGGGCATCTGTGGCCAACAGCATTTCCAAATCATTAGCTGCTTAAAGGGTAACTGGGTCCATTCTGAATATTAAAAGTTTGTTATTTACAATGTTATGACTTTTAGATTAAGGGATGATTCCTCAGTAAATTCCTAAGTAAACTGCACTAGTAGCAAGGATTCATCCTCAGTTTTCCATTCCTTTGATGAAAGCATCTAACACAGAATTCCCACATATCCCTTCTCAACATATAAAATGGAAATATCCAAAGAGATGTTTTTGAGGGTTATGTTGTTAATGTTTATTAAAAAATTCTTCAATGATGAAAATTATTATATAAAGTCATATTCACATATGCCATGTTATCCTTCCATTCAAAGTTCAGAAGGTTGCAGATCTGAAAGGCAGGCAAGTCTTTTATTTCTGCATCACAGTTATTCCTGGGAGAATCACAGGAATAATTAAAATAAATAAATAAATAAAAGTTTTCATCTTGAAATTCCTCAGACTTCAGAAACATGCCAATCTACCTGAACTCACGTTAATGTATTTGGCACCTATGAAATTATCATCAAGCTCCTTCAGGGCATGCTGCTGTATGGGGTATCTTTATATGCACACCTTCAGGCAAGGACTTGATCTCCCTGTGATTGATAGAGGCACTTACCGCAACGGAATCATAATCAAGATCGAGGTCCTCTGGAGAAATAAGAACAAATAATAATGACAGTAATGCTTTAATATCCTACTAAGCAGGAATCATCTCTGCTTTCTTCTAACTTAACATTTTTTCCCTGTCATTTACATCCAAAAAATGTTGAGGCTAACCGGTATCACTATGACCACGCTCTGGACTTCGGCAGAATCCCAGCCATAATTAAACAGCGGCATGATGAAATAGCATACACATTCAACAAGTCTGGGGTTTTTTATATAAACGTTTCTGAAGTTGCAGAACTTACCTACAAAGCAGAAAGGAGAAGCTTGAAAGAGCAAAGGACAACTTTGTCAATTCACGAAAGCAAGAACTCCACCATTTTGGACCACAACTGTATGCACTTCCTGAAAACAGATGCATTTGTGAATGCCTTGGGGACAGGCGACTATAAGAACCTGCAAAGGTTTTTGTGTTTGGAGGTATATGAAATGTGTTGGTTTGCGCCAGTGGGGAATGGCAGATAAAAAGCTAGTGGAGAAAGGCTGGGTAAGGTCTGGATTTAGAACAACAAGGGGTCAATTACTGGGGGAGGGGGAGAAGCAGTTAACACTGACACAAAAGGATTTGCACTTCTCTCAGACCTATGTTCATTCTGCAGTTCTGCTGGGGGGAAAAAAAAAAAAAAAAAGAAGAAGAAAAAAAAAAAAAAGAAGCTTATTCCACATTTGGGTGCTAAGCACCTTGAACAGACAGGAAAGGGGAGAAAAGGAAGCAGTACAAATGGACAGGGCAGACTCTTACACACAGTAATAAATAGAGAGAATGCAAGAACAGCACATCCTACCAAACACGTAAGATTATCTCTTGTCCGCCTCCTCCTCTGAGGTCCATAAGACGTCCACATTCCCTGTTAACCCCTGCAAAATGCAGATAAGACACAATGTTTCATGAAGATAAACGCCAGATCTTTCAAAATAAAAACACGCCAACTAAACAGATAAATATTATATGGCAAGGAATATACCTATGGTAAACAGTTCTGTTGATGCAATGCAATTTGTAATCTTATTTGTTGATTTTGGAACAACATGTTTGTTCAGAGCCTGCAATAAACAACCAAATGTTTTTTCATCAGAAAGTGCAAATCAACCAAGTTAGTTAAGAACTATTCTAAGAACACTTAACAGCATCCAGGTTCAGTGACTGATTTTCTATTTTAAGCAGGAAGAGAAGTACAGCACAAACAATCTGCAGGATAAAAGCCTGACAGCAAAAACTCCACACATACCAAAGAAAATAACGTGTCTATGACAGCTACAACAGCAGCAATTTTCAGCTTCTTACACTACTCATGCAACGTACTTTGCAGTCATCCCTCTTGCATAAATCTGTATGTTATAATTTTGCATTCCAATGGATCGGTTTGTATGCTCCATATCTGCAAATGAGCCAGATAATACAGAATGTGAGAAGTGATTTGTGCTATCAGTGACATCAGGAGTTTTGCAGCTGTAGTTATTAACAGATATTTTTTCATCCAGCAGCATCGACTAAAATCAATCATTCTGATAACTAGGCATGGCATGAGCTGTCCGCCCTGTCATTTCAATCTGATTAATCACACATACACAGACCTTTACCTTAAAGGAGCAATTGTTCACATTTAATCACAAAGATACATTCAAGCATACCATCACAGATTACTAAATTTAAGTGCAATTTATGTCTTATACTTTGGCAAACACATTTATGATAATATGGCTTTGGAATATAGATGTATTGTTTCATTCATTTTACAAACATTAAAATCCAAGCTAATGTGTTGTACTTTGAATCATTTATCACATCAGATTTGCAGCTTTTGAAGCTTCCATTATACACATATCTTTATCTGCAGATTTACCCTAATAACCCAGGTACAGATAAGTTATTATGTCTTCTTCAGACTGTGCTTGCTAGACAGCAGGTATCTTCTTCAGCATAGATGAAACTTGACTTCATTTTACCTAAACTTCCTACATTCTATTAATTGGTCGTTCCTTTGTTTCAATTTTCCTTTTTAACCTTGGAACAAAGCACAGCTCTTCCATTAAGAGTTATGCGAGAGTTGTTCTTTCTCTTTTGGGTTTTGGGGGTTTGTTTTTCTTATTATTTTGTTTTTCTTTTTAGAAGGAAAAGCATACAAGAGAGTCTTTACACAAGCGTAGAACTCAACAAGTCAAAGCAGACTGCTCCAGCAAAAACACACTGCTATGCTAAAAACAAGTTGAATTTGAGATCCATCAAACTGGTAATGCATTTGACTTTGCTAGAAACGTCCTACATTCCAGATACACTTCTTGATTAGGCCTAAGTGCAAAAAGCATTCAAGTGTCCTGTGATCCACCACTATTCAGCAAACCACATAGGCATATGTTTCACTTGCAGCTCTGAAGCCAAAGAAATACAAGAATGTGCTGAAAATTGAGTATAAGCCTAAGTGTTCCGCTGGTACAAGTGGACAAAACCATAATCTTTGGCTCTGCTGCTAAACTGAAGTCATGTGTAGCAGACAGCTGTATTATTTGTTATGTATATCCAGCAGGTGACTCCTTAAGCTTTTAGATTCTTCAAAAGTATAAATTCACCAGCATTTTACAACTGGGTATATTTTTCTGAAGGGTCAGACCCATATGCTAAGAATTATTTTTTATTTACTGTTTCTACACTAGATAATACTTACTTTTTCAAAGAGTGTTGTACTTGAATCTCTATATGAATTGCCCGATTAACATTTTTACATTTTACATTGAAATAAATACATTTAAAAATAATTTAATAAATATTTTATTCAAATAAGGAAAAAAATCATTAGTTAAAAATATAACACAATGGATACAAACTGGACCTTTCTTCCATTTGTAGCCCAGTGTGCAGGAGGTCCCCAAACGACAGGCTTCCGTTCTGACCGCTGGCCAACTGGCCTCGCAGAAAATGACAGGTTGGATAGGTTGACGAGCCACTAAACACTTGCAAGAGAGGAGAAAGCATTCTTCTGCCAAAGAATTTTGAAGAGAAAAGCCAAAGTGTTAGAGGCAACCAGAGAGCTGTTTATGTTTAAATAAATTGCAGAGACGTAGATTCATGAACAGAGTGCAAGTAATTACTCAAAACTGCACAGTGCATTTATTTCCTCAGTCCTGAACTGGGATATAGAAGGATATTGCTTTCTACCACACGTCATGCACCAACAGTATATACGTTATAACACTTGCAGAGGTTCAATCATCACTCAGTAATGCAATCAACAGTAGCTAGGCAAAATGTAATGGGAATGTAATCGCCACTAGAAACTTTAATGTAACTGCCTCCTAAGATACAGAAAGCTGACTTTCCCAAACATTCCTCCTCATCACATCCTAAAGTATTTTTCAGAGCAAGAAGAATTGTTAATATTATTGTACCCATCCAGTTTAGCAGTAAAACACTATCACCTTTGGTCTTGATGTTGCAACGCACCTTTATCAAGTAGAAAACGGGTATCAACGAACCGCACAGCAACCTGTATTTTATGCAGAGTATCTTATGGGGATACACTACAGCAAGTGATTTTTTGATCTTTCTTAGGCTCTGGAAAAAAGATTAAAGCGAGGATTTTTGCATAGATAGCCATACACAGATTAAAAATCTAGAAAATGCAACTGCAGATTAGAACATCAGTCCATCTAGTATGTAGCCCATCTCCATAGCTGCTAGCATTGAGGAACATTCAAAATACCTGTCATTAATAAATGAGGATAATATCTCTCAAGTCACAGATTGTGTCCACACCACTGTCTTTAATAGCTACTCATTAGCCAGTTCTCTGTTGATTTTCCAGTCTCTTTTTAAATCAGTTTGTACTTTCGACCTTCTGAAAACAGTAGAGATGCATTCCACAGTTTAAATTCTGTAGTTCCGTGGAAAAAAAAAAAACCAACCTGCTGGGTTTTTTTTTTCCCTGTCTAAGGCTACCAGCTCATAATTACACTGGATTCCCCTGGTTCTTAGGGAAGATGATGAACAGCTACTCCCTACTTATCCCCTCTGCAGCAATCATCTTTGTATTCACCTCTACCATAGCACTTCCCACATATATACCTCTTCTATGCCTAAAAGTTCCAGTCTGTTCAGCCTGCCCTTGTATAGAAAGTCATCTAGGTACACTGTCTCCGGTTTTTTCTTAAGACCATTTGATCATTCTTAAGACTATTTGATAAAGAACTTGACAAAAAATAGTCTGAAATTCAAAGTAAATTAGAACTATGTTTCCCTTTTCAAAAGTTGAACAGCTGTTAACTATTGTCCACTACATCACATTTTATTCATTTGATTTATTTTCAGTACTATACCACAGCAGCCCTCTGGAAGAACTCTTTCAAATATTTGGAATTTATCACCAAATAAATGGTGATATATTCTGTTGTTACGAAAAAAGGCTAACAAGAACTATCAAAATCATCTTTTTGAAGACAAGAAATTTCAGCCTTTTTTGATTTCTCCTTTTAAAAATGTTTTTCCTGCTCAGATTTTTCTGTATTCTCTCCAACATTTTTGTGTGAAACCAGCTGATACAATATTACACTGAGCATTTCAAATGCAATTCCTATCACTGATTTAGAAAGGCATACTAACAGGTTTTGACTTCTTTATTCCCATTCCTTATGTCTTATGCTGTATCCATGACTCCTCACCCTGTAATTAGAAAACCGACCTGCCCTGACTGATGGCAAAAAGCAAAACAGCACAAAATACAGGACATGACAGCTTTCCTTCTCTCTACTTGAGACCTTGCAGCTGGTCAGGCGCCTCTTAAGTTAGGGTTTCCTTATGTAAAAAAAAGTTAATAAATAAATATGCAGACACTGAAGAGTAAACCTGAGTGGCTAAGCCTTCTCACCACACACAGAAAAAGTAATTTTTTAATCTAGTAATGCATTTTTAGCCTCTTGAAAAGAAACGTTTGCTTTTATTATACAAATTTAGTTTAAAGAGTTGAATGCCACAAGACATCATAGAAGCCAAGAACTTCAGTGGGCCTTTTCTTTTTTCTCCAGATCATCAAGAGTATCCTTCAAGAAGGAAACCAAGTAGGGATCCATTAACTGGGTAGGAAGAATGTCTCTCAACAGATTACTTTATTGTCATCCAATAAAATATTTCTTGTGTTTTCCTATGAATAACATAGTACAGCCAAAACAGGACACTAAACACAAAGCAGTGGCTTGATGGATTATGAAATATGTTACTTATGCAGCGATGGCCCTTGACTTTCCAAGGAGAAATGAGGCAATTTGCCTGCTCATGATTTTCTTTACTGACTAACTGGATTCTACTATGAGTGTTTGGGGGGGATGGAGGGTTTTTCTTAAATATGTTTTAACTGGCCACCGTATGCTCACGATCAATTTCTGTTCCTTCATTTTTTAACTTTTAATAATAAAAGCAAAATTAAGATACAAAACGCTACATTACGTCTTCTCAGTTGGGCTGACCCCTTTTGCAACTTCTAGCATATGAATATACTTCACCTGTAAAAAAAACATATTTTGTCTCCTCAGAGGAAAGAAATTTACCAATAATGCAGCAATATTTTGATCAACTACAATTGGATATGACTCAATTTGTAGAAGGAAGGTTTAAATTTTAAAAGGATTTCTGTGTAGGGAAAAGTTAAAGAAAAAGTTGTTCAGAAAACCTAATACAAAATATTCCCTAAATTTCTAACTTGAAAGTTCTCTCTAAGAAGCCACAAATGTGGTCAACATGATGTTCAACATATTCATGTAAATAAGGCTTTTGCAAGACTATAATGTGGTTTTTCAAGAATATATTTTTCTGAATGTGCCCAATGTCAGATTTTATCTTATTTGTAACTGTCATACTTATTTTTAACTCATTTCAGAAATGGAGGTACATTTAGAAAACAAGGAAAGTTGAATTTATCAGAACTGAATCTGATACATTAATATAGTGTAAGTAATTAATTGAGGAATATTAACTACAACCTATTGCTACCATCCTACTCCAGTCCAACGCAGATTATGTAGATGCCAAGAAATTCTTAGAGTTTAAACATGTTTTGTCCTATTTAGTGTATTTCAGGAAGTCAACATTGTAACCATTTCCTACAAAAATCATGGCGGGGGGGGAGAAGTCTAATTTTTTTTTTCTTTTTTCAAATATATGGATTTTCTCTAGATTCTGTTAAATACTTGTCACAAGAAAAGCAATAGAGACAGAAGATGATGCTCTGAATTCTGTCATCATGCCCTCTTACGCCAAGCCCCTAGACACAGAGATGTCTGAAGATTTAATACAATGATTAGGTGGAAAAGAAATTAAAACAGAAGAGAGAAAAATTCTCAGAATCTGTAATCAATATTAAT
>JANHGO010000049.1:4309315-4389141 GCA_024606505.1 Aquila spilogaster
AAGTAAGGAAGTAAGGATGTAAGTAAGGAAGGAAGGAAGGAAGGAAGGAAGGAAGGAAGGAAGGAAGGAAGGAAAGGCACTACTATTTCAATACAGACTAGAATTTCAAACCTTGTGGTCAATGAAGCATAAAATAGATAGTCAGAAATACTGTCTGAAATAAGAATCCATTGGAAAAAAAATGCTTGAAAATACCTGAAATAATTTTGAAGACTCAAAACTGGCTGAGCATACCTCTGAAAAGCCTTTGTCTTCCTTTCTCCATTCATAACTGGCTTCCCCCTGTGTGATCATTTCATAGAAATAGCTTCAGATTTCTATATTTGGAAACACTGTACATTTTTGTGGTAAGCCAAATCACTTACCTGGAAATGGTTTACTTTATAATACAAATGAATAACAGAATAGTAAGCTTTCCCTCACACTGATGCCATCTCTTCAGAAAATTCAGAAGGCCCATTGGCACAAAATTAAAGATGTGCTAACCATGACGCTGCATGAATTAAGACATTACTGCAGCAGGCACAATTTCTTATCACAAAGATCAGCACAGATATTAAATGTTTTATGGTACCTCCATTGAAAATAATCATCCCTAGACTCACACTTGAATTTTGGCCTACCTGAATTCTATTATTCCACATTAAATGTGGTTACACCAAGTTGTAGTAATTCTCTTACCAGCTTAGCTGGCTTGGTTAGATAACCTCCTTAGGCCTACTTTGAGGATAACTGAACAGAAAGAGTTTGATAAAGTGCTGTGAATCTCTCTTCATTGGCACTTTTGGCCAACATGGTTTTGGCTTTGCTGACATTGTTCCATGGTTAGGCTATTATTTTGTTTGTAATCTTCCTTTTGTTATTAAATAAGGATGTTACAGAACCAAAAATAATACAACCCCAAAATAAGAGCAGTTATGTCAAGACTGAAAAAGGTTAACAAATGTACATAAAGCACGATATATAAATCCTACTACCAACTAAGATTAAAAACAGAGAATATTGAGACCTTTGAGATTTTTCTTATCCCGCTAGTATATTAAAAGCTTTCACAGGCAAATATACTAAATGAGAAGAACAATCTATGCATTCTGACTCCTCTAAGAATAACAAAAATAAATCAAGATATGCCTGGAATTATTCTTCAATATGACAAAATTCAGAAGGAATGAAACAGCAGCTACATTCATAGTGAAAAATAACAGAGTCCAGACTCAAAGCACCCAGCTGTGGCTTCTTTAAAAACACTGACAGTCTCCAACACAGAATTCCTGAGTTTTGTAAACAATCTCTCACCTTTATTTCAGACAGTGGAGGAGAGAAGCTGGTGAGAGAAGAGTATGAACAGACTGCAATTTCTTGCAGTCACTGTCACAGAAAGATGGCAGTACTCCAGGATTAAACCAACTCTGTCTCCAGATGCCAACACATGGAGGGACATGTTATCTGTAACTTGAAATGGGTGATGTGTGACTGCTGACACAAAAAGAGGTGATGCCCAGGTAGAAGAAAGGGGAATGAAATTATTGCACGGCTACTACAAGAGCCTGCAACACTTCAAGCTTGCTTTACTGCAGTTTTTTCCTTCTCTTCCACTGCAATCAATCCCTATGATCTTATAGGAAACCAGAACACTGTGGTCATTTGCCAGATACAGAATTAAGAAAGGTTGGGATGTGGTTTTGTTTCCACACTGAATCTAACCAGTAGAGATCTGGCAGTTTTTTTGCATTACCAACAGCAATTCAGAGATAGGGTTGAAGGAAATAAGATAAATGTTGATTTGAAAGTCTAAGAGGCAAGCTAGGAATGAGTATCCCACTGCAGCTTTCAGCCCATGTTCAGAGGCAAAGACATCCAATAATTCTCAGCAGTGAGCCCTGGGACCATAAATACAGCAGCAATCTGAAATCTTCATGGATTTCCATTTAGTATTCTTACATCGTGAGCAGAACATGATATTTACCAGTGATTGATATCTGAGGAATGTAATCTATCTTACACCAGATTATTTATTTATAGATGGACTCCTGCAGTTCTGCCTGGAGACTGCGGGTAAGCCCTGCAAAATGGAACAGATGCATATGCCCCATACTCAGCGTCAAATTCTGACCTCCTACCTAAAATTCCTTAGGTAGTTATCTTCATTCAAACTTACGGCCATAACAATGGCTTACTGATGTTAGGAGAAGAGTGCAATCAAGAACTCATGTCTCTTTCTCCTAGCACAGGTTCTTTCATGGCTCAGATTCTTCCTTCTTCAACTGTCTCGCACATAAAAAGAGCTGTCAGTATTTTTAACATATCTTCTCAGTTCCCACGACCATATCTGTAAACGTATCAGGCACTGAAACCAGAAAAACCTCACACATATGAGCATGCTTCAAGTGAACCCTTATACCTTTGCTTGAACAGAAGACTAAAGCATATCTGCAGCTTAGTGTGACATTCATTATCTGGAAAAAAAGAAAGAATGTAATTTATTGGTATCTGTGTCCACTAGTATTTCAAAATTATTAGAGGGCAACTAGGACCATACTGAATATTAAAAGTCTGTTCTTCAAAATGTTATGACTTTCTGATTAAGGAATGATTCCTCAGTAATAAGGAAGAAGTAAATTGCACTCGTGGCAAGGACCCACCTTCAATTTTCCATTCCTTGGGCGAAAGCCTCTAACAAGAAACTCCTGTACCTCTCTACTCAGTATATAGAAGGGCAACATCCACAGAGATACTACTATGGGTTATGCTCTTAGTATTTATAAAAATTCTTCAACATTGAAAATTATAATATAAAGTGGTATTCATATAAGACACATTAATCTTCCATCCGGAGTTCAAAACTTGCAGATCTGAAAGACAAGCAGGTCTTTTATTTCTGCATCACAGTTGTGTCTGGGAATCATAATCAAGACCACAGTCCTCTGGAGAAATAAGAACAAACAGTGACGACAGTAATGCTTTAGTATCCTGCTAATCAAGAATCATCTCTGATTTCTTCTAACTTAACATGTTTTCCTTATTATTTACATCCAAGATGTTGAGGCTAACTGGTATCACTGCAACCACACTTTGATCTGCTGCTGCAGAAAGCTAACCATAATTAAACAGCAGCGTGATGGGACAGCTGGACAGCATGAACATTCAACAAGTCTGTGTTTTGTGCATTTTCTTGATATTTTTTTTCTGTGTTGAGTTGTTGTTAATATATAAATCTATTTGAAGCTGAAGAACTTAAAAATGAAGCAGAAAGCAGAGGCTTGAAAGAGCAAAGGAGGATTTTATCATTCCAAAGAAGCACAAATCACAGCATTTCAGACCACTGCTTCCTGAAAATGGATGCACTTGTGAATTTTGGTGGGAAAGAAAGACTATAAAAACCTGCAGGTGATTTTTGTGTTTGGAGGCATATGGAATGTGTTGCTGTGGGCCAGTGGGAAATATCAGATGAAAAGCCAGTGGAGAAGGGCCGGGCAGAAGGGTGGATTTAGAACAACAGGAGGTGAATCACTGTGGGAGGGGGCAAAGCAGTTTATACTGATGCAAAGGGATTTACACTTCTCTCAGCCAAGTGTTCATTCTGCAGTTTATGGACAGGAGATGCTGGGAAAAAAAATGAAACTTAATACATCTTCCGGTGCTAGGTGCTTGGAATAGAAGGAAAAAGGAGAGAAGAGGAAGCATTACAAATGGACAAGGTAGATTCTTATGTGTAGAGAATGTGAGAGCAGTGCATCCTTCCAAACACATAAGATATTTGCTGCCCCACTCCTACACTGAGGTTCATGAGACACCACATTCCCTGTTAATCCCTTCAAAATGCAGGTAAGAAAATGCTTTGTGAAGATGACCTCTCCAGATCTTCCAAAATAAAAACACACAAACTGAAGTGATAAATATTACATGGCAAGGAATATACCTACGGTAAACGATCCTGCTGATGCAATGCAATTTGTAATCTTATTTGTTGCTTTCCAAATACGTTTATTCAGAGCCTGAAATAAACAACCAAATTTTCTTCCATCAGAAAGTGCAAATCAACCAAGTTAGTTAAGAACTATTCTAAGAACACTTAATAGCATCCAGGTTCAGTGACTGATTTTCCATTTCAGATGGGAAGAGAGGTACAGCACAAACAGTCTGCGTGATAAAAGCCTGACAGCAAAACCCCCACACATACCAAAGAAAATAATGTGTCTGTGCAGCTACAACAGGAGCAATTTTCAGCTCCTTACACTGCTCATGCAGTGCACTTTGCTGTCATCTCTCTTGCATAAATCTGTACATTGCAATTTTGCATTTCAATGGATCAGTTTGTATGCTCTGTATCTGCAAATGAGCCAGATAATACAGAATGTGAAAAGTGATTTGTGCTATCAGTGACATCAGGAGTTTTGCAGCTGTAGTTATTAACAGATATTTTCTCATCCAGCAGCACTGACTAAAATCAATCATTCTGATAACTAGGCATGGCATGAGCTGTCCACCCTGTCATTTCAATCTGATTAATCACACATACACAGACCTTTACCTTAAAGGAGCAATTGTTCACATTTAATCACAAAGATACATTCAAGCACAGCATCGCAGATTACTAAATTTAAGTGCAATTTATGTCTTATATTTTGGCAAATACAGTTATGATAATATGGCTTTGGCATATAGATATATTATTTCATTCATTTTACAAACATTAAAATCCAAGCTAATGTATTGCACTTTGAGTCATTTATCACATCAGATTTGCAGCTTTTGAAGCTTCCATTTACACATATCTTTATCTGCAGATTTATCCTAATAATCCAGGTACAGATAAGTTATTATGTCTTCTTCAGATAGTGCTGGCCAGACGGTATCATCTTGAAACTCAACATCATTTTACCTGAACATTCTACATTTATTCTATCATGTTATTAACTGGTCTCTCTTTTGTTTCAATTTTCCTTTTTAACCTTGGAACTAAGCACAGCTCTTCCCTTACAAGTTATGCCAGAGTTCCTCTCTCTCTTCTTTTTTCCCTCCTCCTTATTTACAAGTCACACAAGAGAGTGCTTACCTAGCAAAAAGCTCCACAAGTCTAAGCAGATTTCCCTAGTGAAAACATACTGCTGTGTGAAAAACAAGCTGAATTTGAGATCTACTGAATTGGTAACAATTTTGAGTCTACCACATCCTACATTCTAGAAATACTTCTTGATTAGGCCTGAGTGCACAAAAGCATTCAAGTGTCCTAAAGTCCATTACTATTCAGCAAGCCACACACACATGTGCTTCATCTTCAGTTCAGAAGCAAATGAAATATAAAACTGCACTGAAAATTGCACACAAGCCTAAATGTTCTGCAGATATGAGGGACAAAACCATAATCTTTGGCTCTGCTGCTAAACCGTAGTCATGAAAAGCAGACAACTGTGTTTGTGATTTGTTTTGCATATCCAGCAGGTAATTCCTTATACTTTCATATTCTTCAAAGGTATGAATTCACCAACATTTTCCAAATGAATCTGTTTTTCAGAAGATTCCAACCCATATGCTGGGAATTCTTTATTATCTGTATCTACGCTATATAATACACCTTATTACCACGCAGTTTTTCAAAGACTGTTTTACTTGACTCTACATATGAATTGCTTAATTAATAGGCTTTTAGATTTTAATTGAAAATTAATTCAAATATTTTATTCAAATAAGGAAAAAGATTATCAGTTAAAAATATAACATAATAGATATAAACTGTTTTTTCTTTCATTTGTAGCCCACGTAGGATGGGCTTCAGTTTTGACTGCTGCCCGGCTGGGATCTTGGTAAATGACAGGTTGGGTAGGCTGAACAGCAATTAAAGTCTTGCAGGAGAGAATTTAGAAGAGAAAAAGCGAAGTGTGGAAGGCAACTAGAAAGTCATTTATGTATAAATAAATTGCTGACACAGATTCATGAACAGAGTGCAAGTAATTACTCAAATGTACAGCACATTTATTTCCTCAGTGCTGAAGTGGGATATAGGAGGATATTGCTTTCTGCCACATGTCATGCACCAACATTATAACACTTCCAGAGGCTCAATCACCACTTAGTAATGCAACAAACAGTCACTAGGCAGAATGTAATGGGAGTGCAATTGTCATTAGAAACATTAATGTAAGAATTCCTTAAGATTCAAAAAGCTGACTTTCCAAAACATGGCTCATCATTACTCCCTAAAGTATTTTTTAGAACAAGAGGAATTGTTAATATTATTCTACCCACCCAATTTAGTAGCAGAACACCAACATCTTAGGTCTTGATGTTGCAGTGCACCATTATCAAGGAGAAAATGGGCACTGATGAACTGCACAGCAACCTATGTTTTATACAGAGTATATTACATTGATGCACTAAGCACTAAGCGCTCTCAGATTTTTGCCTGTTAGGCTCTGTAAAAAAAGAACTAACGTGTGGATTTTTGTACAAATAATCATATACAAATTAGGAATCTAGAATAGGCAGCCTCAAATCAGGATGCCTAGTATGTTGCGCATCTCCATAGTTGCAGGCATCTAAGGAAAGCGTACAATGCATGTCACAAAGTGAATGTGGATTAAATCTTCCAAATCACAGGTTGCAACCACACCATTGTCCTTAATAGCTACTCATGAGCTGTTGATTTTCAAGACTTTTGAAGTCATTTTGTGTTTTTGAAAATTTTTAGCTTGCTATCGTGTCTTGATACCTTTTTTTACTTACATCAGAATCCTTTATGTCTGATACTATATCTATGACTTCTCACCCTGTATCTAGAAAATGGACCTGCACTGAGTGATGGCAAAAAAACAAACAGCACAGGATACAGTCCATGACAACTTTCTCTGCTTGAGACCACACCCTTGGACAGAAGCCTCCTGGATTTGGGTTTCCTAAAGCAAAGATACATAAATCATGACAAATAAACATGAGCGGTTAATTCTGAGCATGCATACAAAAAAAGTGTTAATTTTTAATAAAGTTATGCAGTTTTAGCCTCTTGAAATGAAACACCTGCTTTTATTGTACAAATTCAGTTTAAAGAGTTGAATACCACAATGCATCATAGAAGCCAGGGACTTCCATGAAGTTTTTAATTCTTCCCCCCAGATCAAGAGTATACTTCAAGGGATGTGCCAAGGAGGTACTCATTAATGAGTCGTAAGACTCTCCTTCTACACAGATTATTAATTGTCAATTTTTTTCCTGTATTTTACCCTGAAAAATAAAACAATCCAAAGAGGACACCATAGACAGAGCAGTGGTTTGATGGATTATGAAATATGTTACTTAAGCTGCAGAGGTCTTAGAGAGATTGAGACAATTTAGATGTCAGTGATCATTCTGCTGATTAATTGGATTGTACTATGATGAGTTTTTGTGGGTTTTTTTAGTTGGTTGGTTTGCAGGGTTTTTTTATGTTTTCATCAGCCACTGTACATACAAGAGCTGTTTCATTTGGTTTTGTTTGTTCATTTATTCAAATATATCTGAAAAACAAACACTGTATTTTATCTTCTCAGCTTTGCTAACCCCTTTTAAAACTTCTAACATCTGTATGGACTTCCTGCAGAAACGCATATATATTCTCCTTAGAGAACTACCAATGATACAACAGTATGCTGATCAACTACAGCCTTGATATGACTCATTTTGTAGCAGGGAGATTTAAATTTGGAAGGGATTTCTGTGAAGGTGAAATGTAATGAATCAATTTCCTAATGATCAATCTCCTTATTTTCTAAATTAAAGTTCTCTCTGAGAAACTGTAAATGTAATCAACATTGTGTTTAACAAACTCATGTTAGCCAGACATTTGCAAGATTGTGCCTTTTTTTTTTCAAGACTACATTTTCCAAATGTGCTCAATGTCAGGTTTTACCATATCTTTGTAACAATAATATTCATTTTTAACTTACACACAGCGCATTCAGGAAACCAGGAAATATGAGTTTACTGGAACTGAATCTGATACCCCAATAAGATGTAAGCAATTAACAACAAAAAAATAACCATAATCTATTGCTACCATCTTACTTCCATCTAATGCATATCACATAGATGCAGTGCAATTCTTAGCTCTTAAACGTTTTGTTTTTTTTTCCTATTTAATGTATTTCTGGAAGTCAACATAGTAAACATATTCTGGAAAAAAATACAGCAGAAAAAACACAGTCTGTTTTTCAACTTCTTTTTTCCAAGTACACTGATTCTCTCTAAATTTTGTTGAAGACTTGTCACAAGAAAAGCAACAAGAACAGTTTTAATGGCCTGAATTCTGTCATCATACTCTCCTGTGCCAACCTCCAAGACACAAAGACTTAAAAGAAAGGCTCTCTTAGTGATTTAATATGATTTAATATAACTACTAGATAAAGAGGAGATTAAAACAGAACAAAGTCAAAGAATCTGTAATTAAGATCAGTACTGTCAAAAAGATGATCAAGTCCAAACATTTTAAAATAAGGTAATTTGTGCATATTGTATCGTCATCTGTTGTGATATAAACCAAGAAATTCTACTAAGAATGGAGTACTAAAAACACTCTGAAAAGTTTTTGGCATGCTCTAACCGCATACCACTGTCAGCTGAGATGTGGATAGCCAGATAGGTTTGAAAGTATATAGAAATATTTTTCTTTCCTTACAATTATGACATTGCCTAAATTCAACCCAAAAAACAATTGAAATCAAAACACTATACATGCAATATATCAAGAAACATCAGAGATGAACAGGTCTTTCCTTTTAGGTACTTAGCAGTGATATGGTCATAATTGACATTTTTGTCACGTTGCTGTGTAAGTCCCAGTTTGTGCTGCTTAAATGCACAGAATTCAGCTGCATTTCACTGCTGTCTTCTTTCACCTGTCATTTTACTTTCTTCTGTTTCTTGTTCTAGTGTTTCATCACATGTGAGAATTCAATGTTTTTCTCCTGTTTGTTGACAGGAAAAAGATGTTATAGTGTATATGGACTACATGGTCCTAAACAACAGCAACGACAACAATGAAAACAAACATGAAACAACCAACCAGACAAAAAATCTGGCAAACTGCAAGATAAGGTCCAGATAAGGTCATCTAACTTCATTTTGAATGTGAGGTATAATTTAAATCACAGCATTGATAATGTCGAAATTAAAAAAAAAACAATCAGAATGTGTTATGAATGGACAGAATCAGATGTGATTTGTGCTGTACCTCTAATTTAGATAAGGTGTAACACAGGCCACATCGACCATATTAAAATTCAAGTCTATCCCTTTAAGCATCATGCAGTCACTAATCAGAGCTGAAGGGGACTGAGCTTTCCTCACAGTACTCATACTCATTTTAAAATGACTTATAATTGAACTGTTTTATATTCAAAACACTTTTCTTTATCTGTCATGTAACCCTTACGGTTCAAGTAGTTAAACAAACAGCATCTAATCTAATATTTTCCAAAATTAATTTCAATGGACTGGGTGATGAAAGATGGGAAGGTTTCACTATCTTATTGGTATTTTTAAATCTTTTCTTCCAGAATTAAATCTATAGAGCAGCCACTTCATAAACAAGAATATATTTTTTTTAACTGCGTTGCTTATGTATGCAGCAGAACACATTTCACAATACACCTGGTTGTGCTGTTAGCATATGGATATATCTTAAAAAATAAATTAACAAAAAGCAAGATTTCTTCAGGGAACTACAGAGAAATCTTGGTTCATTAAACTAAATGCTGCTCCCGACTCCACAACAGTCATATACAGTCCTAAGTTTAGTTTATCAGCAATATTTTCTTCACAGAATGCTCACCTCTCACTCATCCAAAGCTCTCAACTAAGATTTTACTTTTATAACAGACCCACGGAAGCTGTATCAACTGAATTTTCACTTTTTGCTGAATCCCTTGTATCTTATCTTTTTTTTTTCCTAGTAATAAGATTCAGCTCATCATGTCACACATGAATTGTTCAAGACAATCCTTGCTTTCCCAGGCCTACTGAGGTTACAAAATGGAATTATCAGAACACCAAGAGAGATCTTTTCCAAGTCCTATTCAAACATCTGGACTAATAGGATTTCTCATTTTGAACACCATGTAGAAATATAGAGCATCCAAGAAGAGATGCAAAACTTATTAGGGCAACTTGGAAAGAGATGATACAGATATCTATTTTTAGCATCCCAAAAGCCATCATTTTGTCTTTCATGAGCACCAGGCCAAGCCCGAAGAGACATCTTTCCCTTAGCTTCAAGAGGCACTACACAGAGCCCGTAGATGGGGCAAGGCCCTCCCTCTGCTTGAACCACAGCAGCGCTCAGGAACCGTGACTGCATGCACAATAACTCATTCACCGGTGTTTGTTTTGTTTAATTCAAATAACAATTTGTTCAGCAACGTCATGCTGTATTTAAAATGGTGTGAGGGCACAGAACAAAAGACACAGCTGATATCTGAGGACAGGACAAAGATAGCCATGAGAGCAGCTCGGCCCAAACCACTCCCTTCTCCAAGGGCATCTAAACAAAATCCATCCTGATTAGAAAAATGAAAAGAAATTCACAGTTCTGGACAAGAGAAAACTAAAGGGATGCGTGTTTACAGGCAATGTATGCTTACACCACTGATGCTAAGAGACCTAATGCACACTCAGAGCAGGTACCAGTGCACACAGAAGCAGAAGTGCCAGCTTGTCTCAGAACTACCCTTCCAAATGCATTCACATCTAATTGAATACATGACTTTCCGACTTTTTCCCATATTTATTTCTGATTCCGCTTATACAAAAAGCCAAGGTCTTGTGACAGGAGTCTCTCCCTCCTTACTTTTCAACATTATTATCAAATCATGCACTATGATAGGAAGGAAATAGACAGTAAGATGCTTCTAATTCTGAATAAGAGAAAACTGTGCACTTCTATGACTGTCTAATTTCTCAGTGTGGCCTACAGAATTATCATTTTTGACATGATTCTCAGAAGACTTCTCTCTTGAAACACACATATTTTACCCACCTTCCCACCTGTATTCTAAGTCTGCTTGGCCACGAAGCATAGCACTTCCTGAAGCCTGCTACACTGGAGGAGGAAAGCAGCAACCACAGAACATATTGCATAAGTTAAATGAAGCTTAAGGAAAATAAATCTTTTTCTCTCTCAGAAAAAAAAAAAAAAAAAGAAAACACCAAAATCAAAAGTTATGTGAATAATATCACTTACTGTTTTTTGAATACGTTGTTCATCACATTCCTACCCTATTGCAATCCAGTCATTATGCTTCTATTGTTCACTGAAGCTACAAAAGCCTCACCTCCTGCCAAAGGCAAAGGTCTGCACATATGAACCTGCACACTGGTAATTCTCCCTTCAAAAGTCTACAGTCAGTGCTATGTCAGTGCTAGCCTTTCTCACATCAATGGCAATAAATTATTTTAGGCAGTTACAAAGCACTTGTAGGAAAGAGACTTTCATAATAGTCCATATTGCTGCCATCTTATGAACATTCCTGTAATTCCACTGACAAGAAGAGTATGGAGATGCCAACTTTTTCAGCAAAATCACATTTCTTCTGTACTGATGGCACTTCTACTGTTGAGGAAACCTTGCTTTGTTGAAAAACACCTTCTTTAACCTTCAGTTTCTCACACCTAGTTCCTTAACAAGTGAGAAGTATCTCACCTTGGAGCCCTCCTCCCTTGCTATTTTTCCTTATAGGATGTCAATTAAATTGTCAGCTCAGTTATAGAAAAGAAACTTTGTGAACAGTTGTAATAGCAAAATTGCTTGCATTCCTCCATATGCATACCAGTGGAGTTTAATGTTAGGCTCATAAAAATTGTTGGACCTTTCTTCTGTATTTTCCACAGAAACTGGGAAAAGATGCACGTCGCCTAGTCCAATAAGAGAAAAAAAGAATCCTCTACAAGCTGTCTGTTAACCCATCGCGCTGTTTAACAGCCCTGTTGTTTATGCTGCCTTATGCTTGTCATCAAGGTGGTCTCACTCTGCCCATCCCCTTGGTCTGGTGCCAGGTACCCCTACAAGGCACACATGGAGGCACACCCCAGCACCTCCCCTAAACCGCATGCTGCACTGACTGACAGGGACCAGCGCCCAAACATGCCTAAGAGAATCAAGAGGTATCTGAGAGCTGTCAGATTTCACCAGTGTTAGGTAACAATGCTTCTCACTCCCTGTCCTTACCTGTGCAAAATCATAACAGAGAAGGCTGGAAAAAAAAACACTGACAAGATACATGCATGCCCTTGAAAGAGCCACAGTGCTATTGACGTCAAAAAGCAATGGATTGGGTCCCCTGTCAGAGACAGAAAGCAGACATCTGCTTCACTGCAAATGCAAAGAGGAAATCATTATGTCAAGCATAGTCTTATTTCAAACCAAACAGTATTAACATTTGAAGTGCTTAAAAATTTTAACTAATGTAAATTGTCTTCAATGTCTCTTGATTTCCTGCGTTAAATAACAGTAAGTGTTCAAATAAAGATTTTGATGGTTTCTTATTATTTTATTGTTTAATTTTATCGAGGCTTCTTGATACTCCCCCTGTGCTTCTCCCCTGTTCTATGCATTTCTCCCCCCCTGCTGTGTGCATCTGCTGTGTGTCTCTCTCACTTGCTCTCTCCCTGCTGTGTACATCCACTATTTCTCCCCACCACTCCTACATACATTTGCCATCTATCTCTCTCCCCCTCCTGCTGTGTATATTCTCCGCCGCTCCCTTCCCCCAGTACATGCATCCCTCATGCATCTTTCTCTGCTTCTGCTATGCATGAGCCTTTTCTCAGCCACTCCTACAGGCATTCATGGACACCTTCCTCTGTCAGCTTGTCTTCCCTCATGCCCTCTCCTCCTTTTTCAATCCTCCTTCGTGCATCCCTTAGTCTTGCTTATCTTTATCCTTTTCTTCCTTCCACCTTTTGATATCCTAGTTTCATCTCTCACCTTATCTGCACCATCCTTCTCTCAGCTTCCTTTGTACCATTTCTCCTCCAGTTCTCTCTGATCTGCTCTCGTAAATTGATTCTACAGGAAAAACGTTCTGCTTTTGTTTGCAAGTCCATGTTGCAAACTATTCAGCACTGTGTGAAATAGAATGGTAGCCCACCTAATTTGCAGAAGAATCCTTGCTTGCTGCAACATAGAAATTGTCCCAAAACACCTGTCCTTTTTTCTTATATTAGTACATTATTGGGCTTATTTCCATGTAAGGCACAGTAGTTAAGGTATTCGTGTATATATCTGTCAGGCTCTCATCTGCAAAAGATCTGTCACAGTTCTGATCCAGATTAACTGTTGTGATTTGGGTCAGGACAAACTTCACATATGTGCTATTTACTATAGAATAACTGGAAACAGATGAAAGATTTTGGTTGTCTATTGCATCTGTGAAAATGTACTCACTAATGCATAGGACAAGTGTAGAAACATGGTTATCTTGCTTCCCCTCCACTTTCTGGAAGGAGTGATTGCCATCACAAGTCAGGAGGAGCAGAGTATTGTAGGCATTGTTTCTGGCCAAGGAAACTTAGTCACAGGTATCCCAGGAGACCACGCATAGTACCCCAGGATAGAGGCTGAGGTGGGTGAGTTTTATAGGGCAGGGAGCATCTCTCAGGATGGTTAGTGACTGTTCCACACTGCTGCTCATGACTGGTGTAATGAGTCACCACAGAAATATCCTTGGGTAATTTTAGTTCTGCTGTTTCCTCTAGTAACATGAGATGGTTTGTTTTGTGGTTTTTTTTTTTTTTTTCATTATAACTGTCTAATTTTGCTTTATCTAACAGATGTTATACCTGGAACAACTGCCCAGCAACAAGCAAAAGGTCAAATAGCGAGCCTTCAACATCAGTCCGACTGCTCTGCTTACATCAGCTCAGGAGGGCAATACTGCTGCTGCAGAGATTTCCACTTTCAGCTTATTATAACCAAGGTCTACGTGAGTGGCAGTTGTATGTACATGACTTACTGGCCATTTAACAGATCAACTCTTCCAAATAATGCCCAAATCAGTTACCACAACAGCCCTGACCAAATAAAAAGGATGAAAGTAGTGTTCTGTCATTTTCTTCCTCCCTTCCAAATAACCCTGGTAGAAGAGTGAAGCAGAAACTGCCAGTTCCCCTGAACGACAACAGTTCAACTAATGCAACCCCATCCAAGTTTTCATCATTACCAAACAGGATGATGAACTCTGGTGGCCCAGCAGCTCTCAGACTTTTATCTAGTCCTTTTCTCTGCTGCTATGTAACTACTGGCACATTTTTGTCTATGAAGTTTTCTTGCAACACAATCTTTAAACTGTTCTACTCTCTTGCACTCACTAGCCTGATCAAAAGGTAAAACATCCTTGTTCTGGTTTTAGAAAGCTTCTAATTTCTGGATTTATTACAAGTTTATCATGCCTAGTTTAAATCAACTTGTTAATATGCTAGTCTTATCTTCTAAAATAAATGAACCATTCTTTCCCCTTGAATAAAATGAATATTCCATCATAGAGTTTGCTAAAACAAACGTACATTTCCTTTCCTTACAAGTAAACAAAATTTTAAATTAGCATTTTCAAATCATCTCTCCACTGTGTTGAACAATTACAAGTAATTCCCTTTTTCTGTACAGAATCAAGTTCAAATTCACTCTACAATTTCATTTCCCTTTCCAACTGATATACAATAAAAAATGTCTTTCTTATTTAGTGAGCAACTAATTGGTCTAATTCCTTCTTCCTCCATGGTCATACAGTAGAAATTATTGTTAGTGGTCCATAAACACGTAGCTTTTTATTTTACGCTACTGAATTTCCTCTCATTGGATTACCCTCATCCTCAGGTCTATCCAGACTTTTCTGTATGTAATTGTAACTGATCTTATATTTATGTTGCCAAATAACTTTTATCACTCGTACATTTCTTACCTTTGGTGGCCAAGTCTCTTGGGAAAAAAAATTAAGACTGATCACAAGACTCATCCTTCAGCAACTCTACTAGCAGTACATATACAGTCCAATACTTTCTCATTCAACACTAACCACTTCTGTATCCCTCTTAGCTAATTTCATATTTTGCTTATATTTATCCCTATTTTTCCTCTTTTTAACTATTAATATTCAGATATTAATTTCTAGATGCCTGGTACAGATAGATGACATCAACCACACCCACTTGGTCTAGAAATTAATTTTATCTGGACAGATATCAGTTCTGTCTGACGCAATCTACCTTCAGTAAAGCCCTGAAGTGCTTATCCCAATTTCCATTATCTTCAGCTCTTAAACAAGTTCTTAATGTAAAATTTGTTCTATTGGCTTGCTGAGGCATTGCTGAGATTTTTCATTTTAGAACACACATGATAGATACACTAGATGCCAACATCTACCTTTTTAATTTGTCTTAAAATAGTACATAATAATTTTTTTCCAAAGTCCAAGATGAAAATTATGCAATTTTTGAAAGAAAATGAGTTAATTTTCACTATGATTTTACTGACTTCCGCATACATGCCATGCCTAGCTACATCTACTCCGTGATTTTTATCCACCATGGTCACCTCCACAGTTACCCATTTTACGTGGGATTAAAGTTATGAGCATCTTCCTAACTCACCTGGATATGTCTAGTCCATGTTTCTCTTCCACTTCCTGCAGGTGGTTACATCTTGGAATCAGAGTGGCACAGAGGCATAAGGGAGGCTGGTGGAGCTCCTGCACACCCTACTCTTCCAAACCCCTGGAACACAAGAATCACTTCACAGGCAGGGCAGGTGTTTCTGGCTGTTCCTCCCACATGTGCCATATGTCAAATCTAGAAGCACTAAGGAAATACTACCGGAGACTGGAATTTGAGAAGGCATATATTCATGTTACAGACATACAAATATATGCCCACATCAGAGCCTTGCTCAGAGTTTCTAGATCATCATCTACTTAAAAACAGATCAGAACTATAATACTCCCATCTGTTGGTTCTGACTCTAAACTTGGCTAAATAGTTCTTGCTCTGAAGACTGTAGAGAAATCTATACTTTTTTGTCCAAGTGTCCTATTATTGCTGTGCTTTACCAGACAGATTGGAAATACTTCTGCAAGTCCTCAGAAATTTTATTGAACCATATGTGAGTTGGTAATACAGTCATCAAAATATTCACCAACATTAAATTCAATTTACTTTTCCTCCATCACAGAGAGTGCTGATCTTGTTTTTTTAATGAGGTAGAAATTTATATTAAAATGCATAATCACACCTGCTTTACATTTTGTATTTAATAAGTAAATTTTGCTTTAAGAGTGCATGATCAGCATCATCGTAGCAGGAGGAAAATTTGGCAGCCGCACAGAAGAGAGGGATGAAGGATTTAGTGATTCAAAAAAATGATCAGGGACTAAGAAACAGGCTCAGTTACTGAATACCTTTGTGAAAGTGATGAACACAACAATGAATAACATTGCCACTGACATTTTTATCATGCAGTTTGAGAGCTGACACTCCAAAGAGATAATAAGAATGGTCCAAAAGATCAAAGTTCCCATCTCAGGCTTTCTGCATTCTCAAGGAGATGTTGGTACATCAATTTATTCTCTAGTCAATATTTAGAAATGTTCTTTTCTTTCTTTATGCAAAGAACTTCAAAACTCATCTACATGACATTGTGCTAATGGATAGATTCTACAGTGAATCACAAAACAGGTAGGTTCATGTCTATACGTGTATTATTAAAAAAGAATGGGGATATTTCTAATGAAAAGCACTTTATAGACATCAGAGAACAGTGGGAAACTATGAGAGTTGTTCCTTTGCACATAAAAAAAACACAGAAATATTTTTGTTATCTTCCTACAGTTTAAAAACTCCACTTATATTTTAAAGAATAAGTCACCACAATATCTCATCTAGACTAAAAGTAATTTTACCTTGGCCATCTAGAAACAGGTCAAAATAGTTTTGAATTTCCTGCCTCCTTTGCCAAACAAACGCTCTTCATCTGAGAATAAATTTCCATGCCCTGACGGAATAAGTTGCTCACAGGAGAGTGATCTAACAAAAATGACGGAGGCTCAGGATATGAATGTAAAACTGATTGCTTGACCTCCGCTGTAACACAGCTCATATCATGCATATGCACCTGAGAAGCTATTACGATTTGCACATCTTCTGTCTGAATGACTGCCATCCTATCTATAATAACTTTACCAGTTAAATCACCATCTGTTTCACAGGCTTTCTAATGTTTATATCTCCCTTTTCTGTCCTAGAAAAAGAATAAAATTGTTTTCCTGTATTGTCTGAGAAGCAGTATCCCTGCACTCAGCTGAAGAGCTAAAGTATCTAAACTGTCTCTATCAAACCAAGCTATATAGGCACAGATTTTAGCACTTGGATGTAAGGTGAAATCCATGATACTGCTTCCCACTTATAAAGCAAGTCAGACAAAGAAACACATTACATATTTTCCTTCCTCCTTCCACCCTATTTGGAAAATTTCTTAAGCACTGATGTAACAGATGATAACAAATATAAAAGAAACAGTTCCCTGGCAAGTACCAATGGAAATGACAGGGCATTGACAAGGATTCCATGTAGGTCTTTTTTCATTGTCACCAAAGGAAATTGAAGTGTTCCTGGCTAAGTTATAAACCTCAGGAACGATAGGCTTTGTTTCCCATAAAGTCATCCAACAGAGATAACGTAGCTTCCACACTGCTATTCAATTTGTCATTAAATAATGATAAATAAATGAAATAATAACCAATAATACAAAGCCACGTTGACCTAACCTTGTCTACAGAACTCAAGGATATAGGACACATGCCCTCCACCATCAGGGGAGTCCATAATCTCATTCCTTACTTTTTTAGTTTACAATTATAAAGGCAGACAATGCTGATAATGTGAGGGTCAGAGATTTAGAGAGGTGTAGCAGGAGGGGGTTTAGAGGGAGCCTTTTCAAAAGATATCTCAATCTGGATTTGCAGAAGCATTCTGGCACAGTCAGAATTGCTATTCAGCTCCCAGGACTCTGGATTAAAAAGTCAGAGCAGAGATCATAGGGGCTATATATAAAATCTTTCACACTGCACAGGATTAAGATTAATCAGTTTGTCTCTCTTTATGTCTCTCCTAGACTTAATAAGAATCTTCTGTTTTTGGTTAATGCTGAAAAATGCGTTACTCAATTAAAATGACAAATACGCATTAGAAACTGACCGCTTACAAAAGAAGCTTCTGCTATGCTTCTGTATGCTGCTCTATTATTCAATTTTACTGACATGAAGAAAAATTACTTTCCAGGAGTTGTTTGTCATAGTCTGTTCTCCTCCCTCTCCATGACAAGCAGTTCACAGAGCTGGCAATATGGTGCCATCTATCAGAAAGCACAGAGGCAAAACAGTTGTGAAATCATTTTCCTAATGTGCAAACACCCACAATGTGCACATCTCTCACATGCACGCAGCGCTTTTGTCAGAGAGATTCAACATCTGCTGGGAGCTGGACCCATATCTGAGGTGGATACATTTGTTGAATAAAACATTAGCACTGAGCAACAAGCCCTTCCCATTCCACACTATGGTTCCACTCTTTCCAAACTTATCACAAATCTTCAAAGTGTGCAATTGTGGCAATCGCAAGAAAGGATTCGCAGAGCAAAGCTGGTCCTTCCCTTGCCTCAAAGTGGGGTTACCCATACTGATCCCATTCCCACCTGCCTTCTACTAATTCTTAGTAGCAACATCTCCACAACTTCTTTTTGCACACACAATCAATACAAACACTAGTAACCTCAAATCTGAGCCAACTTTACTGTAGCCATTTATCAAAAAGGTTTCTCCAAGCAGCCAAGCAGAAGTTTAAGCCTTCCAAAAAATTCTTATTGCCAGCAGTTACAAAGTTGCCAGCACAAAAGGGAGAGAAAAAGATGAGTTGCAGTTTTCAGAAAATTTGGGGTAAAATTACTGAGAAATGACAATCTAAGAAAAAAAAATTAGAATAAATTATCTAAGGGAGAAGGAAAGGGGAAATTCCTATAGCACTGAAGTTTCTCACTTCATTGCTAGATGATAAAAGAAAGTTCTTCTGTTACTTGAAGACACTGCAAAGCATTCTCAATGAAGAGTTCAATGGGAATTTGAAACCAAATCAAGGCTCCCACACTGGTATCCCAGGGCTAAAAGCAGGGCATTGGAAGCTTTGAGACGTTAACCTCTTCTCTGTTTTCTAACTCTCTTTTAATTGCAAGATTACTAGCAGGGAGAATACGTCAAGCATACCAACTTTTGTCAGCTCCAAATAAAAGAAGGTTCAAATGTTCAATGGGAAACCAGAAGCTGGCATTGCCGCACTGTCTTCTCATCTGCAAGAGGAAAGAATTCATGCACAAAGTCAGTGTACTCTTGCTAATAAAGCAAGCAACAGCTGAGCAACTCTGCTGCATGAAGCATCTCTACTCATCTTCCTTGTAGTCACCTTCAAAAGTCACATCAGATTTTGAAGTACAGGGCACTGAAAAAAAATGCTCAGTGTCTTTTAAAGTGTCCAGAAATGAATGTGCTGACAGACTCATCAATTTCTAAAAACCAAGGTGACAGAACTATCAAAGACCCAGAGAAGTAACCACTGCGTTGCCTTGCCTGATCTTCTGCTGATGATGTGTAGAGGAATGCAGGAGCTACAGACCTTATTACAGGGAAAGAGAGCTTTGTTCTGGTAGCTTTCAAAACAAAGGAGAATGAACTTTTCCAATGCAGCTGAAACAATACAATCATGGGTGTCATTTTTTGTGATGTTTGAGCTGCCTCCTACAGTAGCATTTCTCTCTTTAAACACAAAGAGATGGGAAAGAGACAGAGCATGGGTAGCTGGGCTTTCATCCACACACCCAGAAGCAGTCCTTGTTAAAGGAAATATGTACGCTAAAAATAATAGCGGCAGTCTGCATATGGCCATTACTGTGTTATTTGCTGCTAGATGAAAGTTCAGATAGCGAGACAGCTACAGAGTCTGAGTCTCTTGCAAGGATAAGAAGCCCACAGAGTGGAAGGATACACTGTGGTGAACAAACACTAGGAAAACCAGACTCCCTGAGATCTGGATAACACTTTTTGGGGGGCACTCAAAGCCCCCTGACTGACTTTTGTCCTTCATCTTCACACTCACACAGCACGGACTCTCAGAAAGCTGCTCTGCCATTCCCACTGCCCTTCCATGCTCTCCCTCACTATTTAATTCTCTTTTGTTTGTTCCCCCCTTGCTCCCCCCTCTTTTGTTTCTCAGACAGAACAAGAGAGAAAGAAAGATGATGGGTGACCTGAGGACAGGATCAATCTAGATATCGAGAGAAAAGATGTCTGACATGACCGTCGGTACTTTACACAGGCAGGATGATCTATAGCGCTAAGTGCCCCAACTATCTGTTCTGCAACAAAAGAAGTAGTCAAAAAAGTGATTATTTTAAGAGAGAAATCCAAGTATGACTCTGAGGAAAAATATATATGGAATAATGCAAGTATTAATCATCTCATAGTACGTTCATTAGTTCTAATCTAAACTGTCTGGTGATGGACTTCTGCTTTAAGTATGCTACAGAAAGCCTAATTTAAGCTAGGTTAAATTTCAAACAAGAAACAGGTAGTCGGGAAATTAGTATTGCTTTACTTTTCTCCCTGAGATCAGTAAACGAAACACAATCTCCAGAAGAAAATAAGAAATAATAATGTCTCATGGAAAAAATATTTTCCTGCAACAGATAACCAATCTAAAGGTAAGAATAGTTAGTGGTTAAGACTGCAGCTTAGAAAACATAATAAAAAACCTGATCAGACAAGGACAATTGGAGCGACGATTTCAGCTGTCTTTTTAATTAAAGTATTTTACTTCTTGAAAGAAATAGCAGTAGTACAAAAGAAATTAAACTGTATTCTTTTCTCAACTGCCTGACATAACTTGTCAGTTCACAGTCAGATAAAATGAAATGGAATCTGCAACGCTGAACCATTGGATCATTTATTAATCAGTCAGCTTTCTGAACTGAGTTCCTTATTTATCTATTAAGAAATCTAGATTTGTTTTATATAAGGAAGAATGTATGAAGTTAATAACAAATACACTGTAATAGCAAAAACTCTGTTAGTTCCTTCATAAACAGCATAACTTACTGTAGAAATTAAAGTGGCAGATGCACAAAGGGGCAACAGTGAAACAATTCAACATACTAAAAATCCTAAGAAAAAAAAAGAACATTGTAGACATACAAGATCCAAAATATTGAACTCAAATCTAATCTCTTATGTACCTGTCCATCTTTAACCTTGTAATGTAAATCTTCCTGTATGCTGCACTTACACTATGCCCACTTCTATTTGCCTCTGTATGAATTTGGATCAATAAAATACTCTCAGTATTGACAGTTATAGCTTACCTTCATTTTCTACTCTTTTGGCACACTTATTATTTTACCACAATGGTTCATTTTACACTATTTAGAAAGGTTCAAAAGCTCTAAAGAAGCATTGGAAGAGCAATGGCTATTGCACTGAATGCAAGAGCACTTCACTGTGGGCATCCCCCCAGAGCTGCTGTCCCCACCTCCTGCTACTGACCACTGCCTTCTCCCTCGGGTTCATTGGACTTACAGTGAAAGTTTTCTTCCAGCTACTGGAAGAGACAATTCTGATTCTGTGTACATCACCTGGCAAAATGAGAGCCAACCATCTGTTTTATATGCTTACTTGTTTAGTTTCTTAACGACCAGTAACCTTTTAAGGTTGCTGGGCTATTCGTTGCTTTCCAAATGAGAAGTTAAGCATGACAGCAGACAATGCTGAAGCCGAGGGTCTCACTGAATTTAGATCTAGCCTGAAGCCTTTGCAAATTTCTTTCCCAAAATATCCTGACTCCCAGATCCTGGCTCTGAACTGACCCTACTGTCAAAATTTCACCATATGCCACCTTTAACAGGAGTACTGCAGGCTGTTCCTTCTAGCCCAAAGCACAGTGCTTGTAAGGTATCCAGGCAGCCACTTCAATTCATTTTAATTTCAACAGGAAAGACCTCTCAAGTGTAACAGAGGAGATATTACAATATCTACAGATAGTCCTCTTTACCAGACTGCCCTACATTATTTTGTGCCTATGACTTGGAGTAACAAGTGACCGTATGCAGTTTTAGGAGGATGCAAACTGACTAACAGCACACAACACCCAAAGCAAAAAGGGATGGAGACCACTGTCACATCACTGAGACAAACAGCAATACTGTTTCCTCCAAAGAAACCCTTTCTCTGAACAGTCTCTCTTCACTATGCCCTCACCCCAGCAAGGATCTTTATCCCCCTCCCGCCTCCCCAGGTCTGCATTTTTCCTCCAGAGCAAACACCTCCCACTGCCTTCCTGGCAGACGTGGGGAGAGAAGGGCTTTTTTGGCTGAGAGGTGGCAGATGGCACACTCAGAGCTGAGATGCCCCAGGATCCTCTCCCCCTGGTTACCATGGCTCGTTAAAGCAGGCAACAGCAATGCCAGTGCTTGAGGACTGCCCGCGTTCCTGTCTTTCCTCCTGCAGCGGCAGTGAAGGCATTTCAAAGGAATGGCCATTAATCGCAGATTTCTTGATTTACCCTGACTGGCCATTAGGTGCCCTGAAGAATTGATACCACAGCCACAGAGACATTTCCACCGAGCACCACATCTCCCCAGTCACTGACAGCACAGGGCTTCAGCAGAAATGTCAGCGTTCACAACGCTAAGAAGCAGGAAAGAAAATGTAGAAGCTCCTAACATACAAATAAAGGGAAGAAAATTTTCTTTTTCCCTTCACACTAGGTAAACACCTAAGCATGTAATTCAGTGGTCACATAGAATATTACACTGCTATGCCATACATTATAAACATACCTGATGTTTTAAAACAACGGTCAGAAAAACAAGTAAAATCTCAAATATACATATGTATACATATCTTTTTTTTTTTTAATACAGCATCAAATACTCAATTCAAGTGTGTGTAAGTATGTACACATACCTCAGCTTATCATAAGAAGGAGGACAAACTATAGAACTGTGTTTAAACAGAACTATGGTACATGTGCTAACTCATGCTGGTGAACAGTAGCTCTATAAGGGCAAGCTTTACAGCTTCAAACATCTGTCTGTACAAGGGATCAAAAAAAACAAACACCAAAAACAGAAACAAAAACTAAAACTTTCAGGCAGTATTTTTATTCTTATTCTCAAACATATAATAACCCTTACAATCGTACTACCTGTAGACTTGGATGGTCAATATTGATTCAAAGTTTTATATTCTCTCACCATATCACAGATAGACATGGGACACTTCATTCCTTCCTCTGCGCTTCCTGTTATAAGGTGTAAGAAAACACAAATCTTAGACCATAAGCCTTTCAACATCACATGCCTATAATTTTACAGCATCTCTTAAGCAATACTTCGGTTATGTGGTTCTTTCCACAGCCCTTAGCTTCATCAAGTGACAGGAAACCAAACTAATTCAGCAATCAGCCTGAGGATCTGATGCACTTCTGAATGAGGGCTGGGGTAGGGAAGAAAAGGGCTACGAGGAGAGCTGGGAATCACAGTACTCTGTTCTGCAACACCACATTAGAAATCATTGTAAGCAGGAAAGATAAAGCTCTGGAGACTATTTTCTTGTACATGTACAAGAAACGTGATTTAAATAAGAGAAAAGCTGAATGCCAAGATGCCTAGAGGGTCAGACAGGCTCTTTGTGAACAGCCAGACAGAACCAAGACACTGGAAAAAAACAGTCAAGTGCCACTGTGGATCTTGCTGTCAGTTATTAGGCTAAGAAATAATGCGACCTGCATAGCAGAAAAGGCCTAGTTTCAAAATGGATATAGTAACTCTGAGTATATATGGGCATCCTCAGACAAACCATCTCTCAGCTTGTTAACGGAGGGTTATATGTCCTGGCAGCTCTCTGGAGACTGTGTTGTACAGACCGAAAACATCATTGTAGCAGTTTCAGCTAATAGGCCTCTCTGCTTCCTAATAGCTCCAAATATATCTCTCGTGATACAAGGCTCTTGCATTGAGCTCAATGAAGTTTGGTGAGCGACTTATCCCCAAAACATCAGCGCATATTATTTGTACGTGCCCGGTTCAGGAAAGCAGTCAATACAGGCTTTCTAAAATCAGAAAAGGTCTGGTAAGAAGTTGCATCAATCTACAGAAGGTCAATACTAAGGTTTAGAACAGACCCAGCAGCAGTCTCGGGTCCAGCAATCATCCCAGTGCCCCAGCAGCATTCACAAAGACTGTTTCAGCAAACTTTAAGTACTTCATACACCATTCAGAGATGACAGAAGAAGTTAGCATTATTTTAAACACTACCTCACATTACTATTAATTTCAACAATAGTTAAAAAAACATCTAATATATAGCTCTGTACGGTAGACTAAAAAAAAAAATCCGTATTTTAAAGAACTCATTTTCTAACAAATAACAGTAGCGTAGGTATGCGCCTCTGTCCCCAATTAAAGAGCCCCAAGAAATTCGTCTCTGCTGGCATTTCGGATAAAATTTTAGCAGAGTCTCCAGTCTGTCTAATTGCTATGATACTGTTCGCAGCCTGCTTCAAAGCACAGAGCATATGGCATCCTCAAAGGATTTGATATCATTTCTTCTTTAAAACGTGCGAGTCAGTTGGTCATTGTTACCTCTCTGTGGAATTACTCAAACAGCTGCTACCTCCCAACTAAGGGGTAAGAAAATCTTTGTCTTTTTCGTTGCTGTTAATTTCACTGACACACTTCTGTCACATAATGAGAGTCAGTAATATGCCTATAATGCCTTTTAAATGTTGCAACAAACAACTCTTTGTTGCAGACTGACATCTACAGAGGAATGGCTTTCGTCTTGTTTGCAAAGTAGGCGGCATTTCAAGGCACACATTTTAAACTGCAAGAAATTCATTTAATATCTAAACCTATATGAATAATGATATGTTGTTGATGCTCACTTCCACAGAATCACAAGAGTGACTCTTCAGCCCATTTATACAGCATAAAATGTATCTTCTTTAGAAATATGTTAAACTATCATCAAATAGATTAATTCTCTTCAAATCGTCTTTTACTTGCTAAATAGGGATTCACTAAAATGTACTTTTAGCTTACAGCTGGAAAGTAGATGTGCCTAACAATACCTTATTCACTCTACATACAGCAAGGTTATGAATTTCATAGTTTTCTGAGCTCTTCTCTTCCACGGTTCACAGATTCCATCTCGCCTTGATCATCAGGGTATCTCCCCAAATTGAACCTCTTTTTTTTCCCCTTTCTATTCTTTCAAACTGACAAATTTTTCATTCTCAGCCAGAAGATTAATGAAATAATAACTAAAGGGAGAAAAAAAACACCGTCAAAGATACAATGATAAATGACTAACAAACCCCACAAATCTCACAATGTAGAGAAAAAAATTAAATGAAAATGAGAAAGGGAGATAATCAAATCACGATCATACACCCCAGGTACTGTATGTGAACATCACATTCTCCCATTTGTGATGGGGAAAAAAAAAAAAGTCCCAAATACTTTTTAAATGAAGCTGTAGGGATATTATTCTAGGAACCGTCCTGGATCAGAACAGTTGCCTAAGCTGTACTCCCACTTTTTTCTTTCCTTTTAGTTTTAGCTCACATTGTTCAGAATATGTATGATCTTCTCTTACTGTGGAAGAAAACTAGCAAAAAACAGTTAACTTTCAAAGTTTCTAGAACAAAAAAAAATGACCAAGATTATTTTTATAGACTGAAGACTGCAGTTTTATTGTGGTTTATTAATAAATAAGTCATATATTAAAGAAGTGCAAAAAGTCCCTCCTGATACTTCAAAGGTTCACATTAAACCATATTTTCAAAATCTTTATCAATTCCAAGACGCACGAATTGAAGAAACAACCTGCTCAGAAAAAAAAAGACTATCGTTTTACTTTATGTTAAGTGCCAACAGTACATTCTTGGCCCTGTAACAGATGTGAGAAAGCAAGCAATAAGTTACTGAAGAATACTAACTATGTAAAAGATACAAAATGACACAATAAAGGAAGAATTCACAAAGCATGTGACCCACAGTACACTATAGCCAGTGGGAAACTTTCCACTGACTTCAAAGACTTTTAGATATCTCCTAACAGGCATAGATCAGAAAAAGTTTCGGTTTAATACAAATCCACTCCACCCCACCCTTCAGATGTAATAGGAGAGGCAGAGAATATACAAGTTAAATGTGAAACATATTAGAATCCCAGCAAGCATAGCTTTCAACAATTTCAGCAGTACCAATGATTCAAAGAATTTATTAGAATTTATAATACCCTGGGATATATCCTTTCATGTTTAGGTCCTGCCCAAAACTCAAAAATATGAAATATGGGGGGAAAAAAAAATCATTGTGCTGGGATGCGCCATTCTTCCTAGACTTTTATAGTTTCTCCTATTCCCATACTCTCATAGAAAGAAATCCGTCACCGTTTTTTATCAAAACTATCTTCTTTTTATCATGGCTCCCTCCCACAAAAATATTCCTATTAAGTTTTTCCTTCACTTCTATGAAACTAGGGGATTGTTAAGAATATCAAGATCTTTTCATTGAAATCTGAGAAGAGACGCACATTTTTGCCAAGACATGAAGCAGACATTTCTCAATTATTTCGAATTTCAGGAGTTATAAAAGATAGTTGGATACATGCACATGAACATTAAATGCACTGGATGGTAAGAATATACTCTTGTCTATAAGACCATCATCAGCTTGAAAATAAAATTACTAGTGAGGTGACACTATCATTCTCTTATGGCACAGCCAAAAAGTTCCAGATAATTATAATCATTTTGCAATTTTCACTGACGGAAGTCAACAGTTTCCATGGTGCAGAGAGAGAGATTTCCTCGTCAAATCACTTGTAAGACCTATTTGAAAGAAGCTTTACTACATGCTTTTTCAAGCATTATTTGCACGGAAGCCTGGTAGTGCAGGGAAACCAAAGACATTTAAACAGTAATATTAGAGGTAGCTTGCCCACTTATTAGATCGTCCATGTTTAGTGAGCATTTGAAAAGGAAAAAAAAAGAAGTAACCACAGTGCATTTATGCAGCCCCTGGAGTTAAGAGCTGTATAGCAAATGAATATTATCAATCATTAGCTTTAATGCCTTGGTAAGCTGTGAGAGCTCTAAAGAAAGAAACTTCTTACACATACACTTGGTTACACCTCAAAGCCTTCACAAAAATTCAAGGGAAGAAAGTACGCACACATAGGACAGCCTCTTCCCCAAGTGCTCTTTACTGCTCTAAGAGGACATAAGTTCTGGTTCCTCCCATCAGATGCCATACATTTCCTTTTCCACCAGTCTCTAAGTATGAGAAGGAACCTTTATTCAGACAACGTGCATTCTTTTATACTTTTTTTTTTTTTTAATTTTAAGTATTTTATTTCCAAAAGTCAACCAAAAAGTCAAAAACAAAAGGCGCCACCTGGCTCCTCCATCTGTGGCATCGGACTGGGATGGGCTGAAAAGAATTTCAAGACTTCAAAAGACAGTTCAAAAGTCGAATATCTGTTCCCACAGTAAGTGATAGCCTTTCACTGCTGATGACACTGTAATGGCCCTTTCACACCTTCGTGAACTTTGTTCATTAAGCGCCAGCAACCTGCTAAGCAAATGGATGATCTGCTCCAGCGATTCTCAGAGCAGGGCACGGACATTTCTTTCAGCAACGCCAGATGAAGTGACTTCATCCCCTCCACCATCTCTCTCCCCCCTCCTGCCCCCAAAACTCACTCTCTCTTCTGCATTGCAGTTTCAGTTTAAGAAAAATGTCCTTTATCACTGTATATGATATTTATAAGACAAAAAGGAACTCTGAAGGATGTCTGCTTTGAACTGTTACATTTAGATTTCTTAGCATCATGCAGTTAACATAACGCTGTAAGACTCAGTCCACACAATGAACTTAAAAACCACGAGAATGATTTTAAAATGCCACATTTAGCAAGAAAGAAGATGGTAGAATAGGAATCTGATACAGTCTTAACTGGCCATCTGAACGGCTATGAGAGTGTAGCACAGAACTCAAGCCTGCTGTGATCATACATGAATTACAGTCAGTACTCCTTACGCATATGTAAGGCATAACCCACAGCTTCCCAGGTTATACACAGAGAGAAGGGGGAAGCTAACACCTCCCTTTCTCACATATGGTGCTAGCATATGCTGAGCAGACACCAGAATTGTAGATCTGCAGACGAGGAAGCGAAACCTCTGCTTCAATCTGTGGAGTGAAGAAGGTCAATTCCAGCAGTTTAATACTAGCAGTTTGTCAAAACACAGTAGACTGAACTCCTGTGGCAAAAGGAGCCAAAGATGTGATGATCATATGGCTGACAGCATGAAAGTCACACTGTTAAAACTGGTTAGAACTGGCAGGATTACAGAGGTGCCAAAAGTGGGTTTTGGTCTCTTTCTTAGACTAAAAGGCAGATTGATAGGGAGAATGCTGATATGAGTAAGATCGAATGCTTATTCCTGGATTGTTATCATTCCCAGATCATTATCCTGGAGTATTAGAAATTAAAGAACTGTTTCTCATCTATATTTCTGAGAAAATAGATAACAAAGCAGAGAGAGTTCTAGACCTGACCATGGCATTGATAATGTAATACTAGGAAGCATCATTTTTTCAACTGTTGGTTTTTGCTTAAATATTTCAACATTTGGCTTCTTTTTCTGCCATTAGGAGAAAGTGTATGTACTGGGCTTACATGGCCAAGCTTCAGTAAGTAATAGCCTCTGTGAGCAGAGCCCAGCACTGCCCCACATCAGATCAGAGCCAGCTCCAGCTGCTCCAAAAGGGACCCACCGCTGCCAGAGCTGAGCCATGAGAAACACTGGGTGTGCCTCTGGGAGAGCAGATTTAAGGAAGGAAAAAACTGCCACACCACAGCAGCTGGGAGAGAGGAGTGAGAAAACGTGAGAGAAGCAGCCCTGCAGCCACCAAGGTCAGTGCAGGAGGTGCTCCAGGTACAGAACAGAAGCTCCCCACAGTCCACAAAGGAGCAGGCCATCCTCCCACAGCCCGTGGGCACCATGCAGAGCAGATCTCCACATGCAGCCATAGAGGACCCCACAGTGCTGCAGTGGATGAGGCCTGGAGGAGTCACAGCACACAGGGAGCCCCAGCAGGAGCAGCCCAGGAGCTGCAGCCTGTAGAGAGGAGTCCTCGATGGGGCAGGAGGGCTGGGTGAGCTGCCACCCCTGAGGACCCATGTGGGGCAGTGCCTGAAGGGTGGACCCCATGGTACAGAGCTGTGTTGGGGCAGTGTTTGGAGAGCTGCCTGACTTACCTGATGGAGTTTAGACCACTGCCTGTTCTTATTGGTTATTCAAAAGAGGTAGCATGCCTGCACCCAAAGAATAAATTCCCATTATATAGGCATATTATGGATTTCTGGGCTCCAACTTACTGTGTCAGGAGATACTGGTTTTGTGTGCTCAGATCACGGCTATTAGTCTGGTTATCTGCAATCAGAGAAAGTCAGGCAGGAAGAAAAGCCTTGCAGTAGCAAGTACTATGCCAAATCTAAGTACTTGATAAATGCAGTTGGCATCACTCTGGTCCATCTTGACATATCAGCCAATTTCAGCATCTGCTGACTTTACTAACGCTAATCAAATAGGTACTCACTGACAAGGGTAATGCTTCCTTCCTTGTTACTCCTTATCTCCCAGAAAAGTAACCAGGGTCCCTCCTTGGCCCAGTCCTCTTTAACAGTTTCAGAGTGTTAAATCAGGAGAAAAACTTCTCCTTTTCATAGGTTAATTTCCTACTGGTGCAGTGAATTGAAATGATTTATCAAGGATCAGATGAGCAGTAGTGCCAGCAAGGACACAATTCCTGATAAGAAACCCAGGATGCATGAAAGATAATTTCTGCAGCAGCAAGCCATTAGATCACTCCAGTCGCTTGGTGTAATCTCAGTCAATGTTGCTAGCTATGCCCAGAGAAGAGGAGAAACAGCAAAGAAGCTTTTATGCAGCCTTTCAGAGCTATCAGTGAACTATTAATTCAGCCCATCTTTTGCATAGGCAGGCACAAAAGTGCTTTTTTATAGCTGCAGACTAACACTTAAATTTAAAAGCACTACAGAGACACTTTATTACAGAGCACTAATTTGACAACTTCAGAAGCAGCAAGTGAGTTCAGATGTGGAAGAAATTTGAGGCTGTATTATTAACTTGGCTGGAATGCTTTAAGAAAAAGTGAAAGCAAAAGCATCCTGCAATATGCCAGGAAAGCAATTGATCTAATCTAAACTTGTAGGTCCATTCTAGTTGTACGGAAAGCTAAGAACAAGTTTATCACAGTCTGCTGACAGCCTGCTCACATAGAAGAAAGCAGAAAGTTTTGAAGCCACAAGTCAAGGAAACCAGGGATCCAACCACAGAGCAGCTCAAGTAGCAATCACTCTGCTCCAAAAAACACCCTTTATTTTACAGGCCCCATAAGCATCATGGTCATTATAAGATAAGCGGCGCCATTTGCAGAAATCTGCAAACCTCAGGCTGCCTACCTCAAACCTGCAGGTAAAATATTTTTAAAAGCAAATAAAACAATTCAGAAAACAAACGTGTGTTTTTGTCATTGTTGTAGTATGTTTGTTTTTTAAGAGAATCATCACAAAGTAAGATTTCACAGCACCTAAGGATCTTGCCAAAGAATAACTTTTTGTACTAGAATGATAGTTCAGGGAATGTAGGCCTCTACCAACCTCAACAGCATATGCAATTTTGTTTGTGACACCATGTCTTGAAGTGCACCTTATATGACTTTTTTCTTTCTTTTTTTTTTTTTTTAAAAAAAAAAAGAGTACCAAGGGGAGGATTTTGTGCTTATTACTTCATTTATAAATGAAAATGCAGTATTTGTTAGAAATTAAGCACCAGACATTAAAATTTATCTCACAATCTTATACAGAATGGCAGTCCCTTACTTGCATCTTTAATTAGCATTGGCAATAAAAGGAAACATCTCCAAAGCTGGCTCTCTGGTGCAGCTGTCTAGTAATTTCATCGTTTTCAAACTGTATTCTCTTTTTCACCAGCACAATCAAAGCGCCTCAAAAGATTTTGCAGAGGATACCTTGCAGCAATGTGTATAATGTCAACAGATGATGTACCAAATACACAGCTTGCTTTCTTTCAGTTATCCATAATTCCTCTTAGCTATAAACAGCCAAAGGTGGGTCAAACTTTGTTGCTTGTTTTGCTAGGGTTTGTTTGAGGTGTTTTTTGTTGTTTCTTTCTTAACTAAAACATACAGATAAAGTCATACTTTCCCAAAATAAGTAGATAAATGGGAAATTAATTACTTTCTGGTGTCACAAGTAGAATTGCTTTTTAAATCAAAGTTACGTGATAAGCATTCCCTGTAGCTATATGTGACCGTGGGGAAGTCAAGTAACTGCTGGAAAGTATCTCTACAGAAAATGACGTTGGGGTCCTGGTAGACAACAGGTTGACCATGAGCCCCATAATGTGCCCTTATGGCCAAGAAGGCCAAGGTTTTTCTGGGCTCCATCAGGAAGAGCAACGCCAGCAGGCCAAAGGAGGTGATCCTATCCCTCTAAGCAGCCCTGGTGAGGTCTCACCTCTAGTGCTGTATCCAGTGCTGGGCTCCCAGTACAAGAGAGACATGGAGCTCCTGGAGTGAGTTCAGAAGAGGCATACCAGAATGATTAAGGGACTGGAGTATCTCTCATAAGGGAAGTCTTAGAGAGCTGGGACTGTTCAGCCTGGAGAAGAGAAGGCTCATGCAGGATCTGGCCAATGTGAATAAGCACCTGAAGGGAGGATGTCAAGAGGATGGGGACAGACTCTTCTCAGTGGTGCCCAGCAACAGGATGAGAAGCAATGGGACAAACTGAAACAAAGGAAGTTCCTACTGAACACGAAGAAAAAATTTACTGCAAGGGTGATTGAGAACAGGTTGCCTGGAGAGCTTATGGAGTCTCTTTCCCTGAAAATACTCAAAACACATCTGTTCACAATCCTTGGCAATGTATATTCAAGGAGACCCTGCTTGAGCAGTGAGGTTGGATGAGGTGGCCTCCAGAGATCCCTTACAACACCAACCATTCTGTAATTCTGTGATAAACTGAACTGGAAAGTGATAAATTCAGCATAGGCAGTCCACAGGGAAGTGTGTTATTTGCACTGTGCATAAACTTCCTTAAACAAATTCTTGCCCAGTATCAACAAGTAGCAAGTAGTCCCAGTTGCTGCTGAAAATCTACACATCATCAATCAAGGTCAACCAGCCACCTAGAATATGTAATTGGAAGGTCAGTTTGTTACTGGACAGCTAAGATAATGTTGATGGGAATAAGACTATAAAAGTAAGCTTGACATTTTTACACTAAGTCAATTTTGATTTATGTAGAGATAAAATAAAAATCCACAACTTTTTTCTTTTTTTCTGAAGTGATAAAATATCACAGCTTCAATCATTCAACAAAAGAGCTTCCCTAGCTATCCTCACACTTTCCACAAATATCTGTGTCCTTCCATAAGTTGCACATGACCAATTCTGCACAGAGTGAAATGTTCCAGATCTCAAAGTAAGTAGAATAAATCAACCTTATGTTTAAACTGATAACGATTACACATGTTATGTATTGATCAACAGAGCAATTAAAGTCCTTACTATCTTTTCACAAAAAAAGTACTAATCCTACTGTGGGAATTTTGCAATATAAACCAACTAAAATCTACATAAGAAAAGTATTAGCTATTTATTAGTCAAACTGAAAAGCTACAAAAACATGAAAATATTTTTGTAGGAGTACACAAATATGTTTGTTTGCTTGTTCTTCTACCATAGCCTTTTCCATGGCAAACTGCTATTGCATCAATCTTAAGTTCACCTTGACCACTATGGACCATTGGCCCATACCACCTTTAGCTGGAAGGACAACAAGCAGTTGAGAAATGATAAAAAGCAATTCTTTGAATGCTCTTCCAGCACAAATGAAGAGTATTTTCTGACTGGTTTATTACAACAATAAATATCCTAACAGTTCAACTCTGGTTAGGACAGACAAACTTCACAATCAGATGCTACATCCAGTTGGGTTGCCACAGTTACTATTATCTGCATCCTATTGCTCACCTCCAGGATAAGCACATTCTGGGTCATCTCTAGTTCAATACTTAGGAAGACAAGGTTCAAGCTCTCCATTTGGGCAAAGCCAAGGACTACCATATCCTTCTTTCTACATGCAGTATTTCTATACTGATCTAGGAAATATTAAAGTAGAGAGAAAAGGAAAAAGAAGGAAAAGAAAAGAAATCTACCATGTTGAGCTAACACAATTTTCAGATGCCTTATACAAAAGATTCTGTCAAACTGCAGTCTATCAGATGTGGTTGCATTTATTTATTTACTATTTTTTGAGCCTATTAGATTTCCAAAAATTAAACAATCCCAGATAAAATAATTTCATGAGAGTAGCATCATATAAACTTATAATTGATCTTCCAAAATGAAAATAAATGTTTCACTTACAAAGAACATATATTGTACTGAGATTAACTAAAGTATGCCAATATATGTTAATGGAAGGGAAGGACTGCAGTAATGACCTAGAAGGACAGTAATTCACAGGATGAAGAAGGCAGATTACTCAAGTTTATTCTTAAAGCACTGATCTTTACATGACATCCTCCAGGAAAGAGTGAGAAAAGCAAATAAAAATTTGTGTAAACCAGACAAATGCCTCAAGTAAGCACATAGAAAATATGTGATCAAAATATGGAGTTTCTGTTACCAGAAGTAAAATATTTTGGAAGAAAATGTTCTCTATAGTGAGTCAAATTCTAGAAACCTCCAAATTAAGAGCAAATTTGCTGATTGCCAGTACAAACCTAACGCCTTGACTCCCACAAACCCAACAAGTTCTCCCTCGCGGAGAGAACTAGTGGAAATGAAAAATGACAAAGAATTTTTGAAAGTTTCTTGGTAAAACTTAAATTCCTGGGGTTCTCAGGCTGGTTGTTACATAGAGGGGAGATGCAAAAATCTAGAAAAAAAAAATGGATATTTAAGACCAAATGCTGATGGCTTTTAAAAGTCCAGGAAGACCACAGTCTTCATGAAGCCTATCAGACATTACAACAAACCACAAGCTTTGAGCCAGCATCTGTTAAAACTGGAAAGCTTGCATTTATCTGAACTAGCATCTTACAAACAAAAAAATTATTTCCTCCAGATATCAACAGAGTTTCAAAAGAATTACAAACAGCAAGAAAATGAGCAAGTCTCTCAAATACTGAATTCAAAAACTAGGAATAAAACTCTGCAGATCCTTCATCAGTCCCAAAATTCAGTCACTGTACACAACCACACAAATTCTTGTGCCAATAAAACTGATGTGTGACAGTGGGAATGTGCAGGAGGGAGAAGCATCATCAATGTGAAACTGCCAGAACATTTTACACCACCACAGCCTTTTCATTACATTAATTAACATTCATTTAATTAACAAGTGAATTAAATATCTCCTCTTTCAGAGATGAAAATCCACAATGCTAATACAATCCTAAACTCAAAACAAGCTCAGATCCTAGTGTGCTACGTCTGCTCTTGAGCAAACACTGTATGAAAACACTAGAAATACTTAATAAGGTCAGAATTAGTCACTATAACATGGGCTTGGAAACATTACACATCTCTTCATCAGGAGAATTCACAAAGACTGATCTAGAAAAATTACAAACATACTACATCTTCCTGCTTTAGCTACTCTGCCTTTCAGGTCTACACCCAAGCAGCTACTCTTACCTCCAGAGAGATCTCCATCATGCTCTCTTGCACAGCACAAATGTGCCACTGCAGTACCAAACAGCTTCAAGTTTGCTTTCCTTAATTAGCAAAAGGTGGTAATATGTTTTAGAAATCTAGGACAATAATCAATATCATCATCTCTGAGAGCAGAATTGTTACAATTACTCAGTATTATGTTTATTAGATTGGCTTAGGTGAGATGAAGTGTATATCCATATAGCAATTCTGCGGATTCTCTTTACCGTTTTTTATATTTATCATTTGCACTATGATTCTCTTTTACTCCTTAGTAATGCTTTGCTCAGGGAACATTATAACACATCACGTATCTTCTACCCTCCTGCAAATATTCTTACCTTCAGTCTTAACTCCTCATTAATAAAGACTGTCAGCTGTTGTTCTGAGGAGTTTTTAATCAGAAAAAAAAGATGCATGTTTTAAAACTACAGGAGTCATCTAGCTAAGGTAATCACTTCTCCAGCATTCTGCATTCAATCCTCCACAAAAATCAATAGTTAGAAATATCGCTAGACAAAAGGATACAATGCTGATAGATTATGTGTTGATTTACATGAATGTCAACATATTGGGAAGCATTACAAACCGTTTAATCTACCATCAGAGCAGAGAACATTTAGGAATGAAAAAAAAGACCAAAAGACACAATTTGGCTTTAGGGACCAGATGTATTATAGCTTCCATATGTCTCAGACTACTAAATGTATTTTTAATGGCAAGCTCTTGCAGAGAAGAATCTGCACAATAGCAGGAGTATTCTGTTAAAAGGCAAAAGACATTTCATCCAGATTTGCCCTGAACTTTGTTTCAATGATGCCTCTGCATAATCTGGGAGCCCCACAGGGGTCATAGCAGGGACTGAAGAGCCAAAGTGCTCATGAGGACTTTTCTATTTCCTTACAAATAGAAGCCTTTTCAGATATTCTGTTATTGTCAAGGACATTAAATACAGATTGGCATTCTTAAGACTCAGCGCCTCAAACCAATACTGACTGAGAAGGCCGGGTATATTGAAGTTTTACACAGATACTGATAGATCATTAGTACTGGAGTGCTACAGTATCAATTATCCACTTGTGTAACAAGTTTGTTCTAACAGAAAACAGTTGTCCCTGAAACAATGCTCTGGGTGTTGCAGATCCTCAGATTTTCAAATTAAGAACAGTTTTTCTTGTGTTGACTCTGAAGGCCCCAAAGATCCTCAGTATAATCAAAACCATCGGAGTCCTTAATTTCATTGTGCAATCAGAAAGTCAATATATAACAAGTATCCATACCTGAAAACTATTGTTGCCAAGAGGATTGAAGGGCTAAGCAACTGTCCCTTGATTTAACCCCACTTGCCATTTGGCACACATTTGTACTAGGATCTCCCATGCAGTGTTCACTGAACTAACATAACAAACCCAACTTACCTAATTAGCATTAGGATAATTAGCATTCCTTTAATAAATATTGCAGTGCCTCCGTGACTTAAAAGCCAAAACTCTATTTCTAGAACAGTTACCTGAATATGTAGGATCTCCACAGTGAATGGAGTACCTGAATGGGTTATCATTGGTCAGCTGAGCCACTATAAGCTTCTACATGCACTTAGGCAAGTTTCTAGTGCAAAGACAACACACTTAGACAAATTATCTCCAATTTTCTGCATGGTAGCTGTGCACACACAGACTTTAAACAACCTGATTGCACACTTAATACCACAGAGTAATATTTACGTATATTTAAAAGCAGGACACAAGTTAATGCTAATTCATCTAAAAGTATTTCATAAATATTGAAAAACATTAACACAAACCACTGTGAACTGCTTTGTCTACCAGAAAAAAAAAATGATAAAGTAAGCATATAAGAAGCAGTAGTACTGTTACAACCTCAGAGGGCAAACTGGTCCTTAAAACTTCTGTGCCTGTAGCTCCTAATGGTTAATCGCATTAACAAGTTCCAAATCCTAGGCAAGCTGAGGATTCATGAAGTGAAAGGTAGTTTCAAGGAAGGAACAGATTTTCACCTTAATTCTCATGGCTTATCAAAGAGATCAAATTCTACTGCAAGACAAAGAAAAATTTCCTTACTTTCAGAACACTAGTGAGGGCTTTTTTCTATTTACCATCAGGAATAAAACTCAATCTGAAGTACCTTAAAAAACATCCAGCCTCTAATTGTTATTTTTCTGCTCTTAGAATTCTGTAGAGAATAATCATTGTAGTATTGTCAATGATAGTAAAAGTTAACAAACAAGTATCCCTCAAAAATTCTGTATACATAATTCATAGTCAGGAAAAACAAGTTTCTTCAAACTCATTAAGAAAAAGACATGATAAAATGTTTAAATCAACTACTATATTTCCAAGACATTTCAAAGAGACACTGTTGTAACATGACAAAAGCAGTGACACAATGGAAAGTATAACAAAATGGCATGGTAGCAAGGTCTTAAGCTACAGAGAGCGAGAATCTGCTAAGATATATTAGCAGAAAGCACAGAAATAAAGGAAAGAATCTGCTTATCTTTGGAAGACCTCAGGTACGCAGAAACATCTAGAGAGATACCCCTACCTTCACTGCCAACCCTTAGATGAGGTCTGGGAAGGGGTGGACACTGGCTCCACCCCTTCTGGTCGCTCCAGTGCATTCCATGCACCTGAACTCCCCTGCGTTGGCCCCTGCCTTCCCACCAGGTGCTCAGTCACTGTATCAAGCTACGACTTAGCATTTCCACTACAACCATTAAGTGCAATATTTATTGCAAATGATTTAGCGCTACTATGATGACTTTTTTATTCTGTAATTTGCTCTGTGCTAAAGAAGCTCCTACTGTTTTGGACATTCAAAAATCTGTGTTCATGCAATTATGTGCTCGCATGGATCAGACTCTATCAGTGTGATGGAGATGTCATTTAACCAACAATAAGCCAAAAAATTTTACTTCTGTCACCAATTAGTTATTCTGAAATCAAAATGCCACATCCAATCATTCATAATCTGAACAAAGGGATGAGAAAAGAGAGATGGAGATTTATTTATTTTTCACTTGTTTTCTGCAACTTAGGTACAATCCTCTTTTTGCATTGTGTTTAAAAACAACAACAACAACAACAACAAAGTCATATGTTACTGGAGGAAAAGAATAGGAATGTGTCAGAAAATCTTCTTCAAAACTAATGGGTGAAGACTGTTTGTAAACTGAATAATAAAAGTTAAAGATTTAAGATTAAATTCTCATTACTCTTTATTTGTCCTCACAGTAACACTGAATTTCTGTTTCCTCTGATGAATATGCTTATTGGAAATTTTAAAAAGTAGAACTTCTATGAAAGAAAGACCTTTCACATGACACACTCTCTTAAAACATCACAGCTGTCAGAAACAGTTTGCTCATAGAAGTGTTACATCAAAGTTCTTATCCCAGTTACAGATTATTGCCTTTCTCCCTTCCTCTGTCAACCCTAGGAGATTAGTTCATTTATTGTTATTAAATCTTCACAAACACCGGATCTTAAACATTTAAATACCTCAAAGGCCACTCTTCAGAATTCCTTTGCTCCTTGAGGAAACTACAAACACGGTGAAATATGTAATTTTGCAGTAGTGCGGGCTTGCTACAAGCACAGAAACAGATTTAGTTGCTCTAGAGTTAATTACAAAGCAAATATTCTGTAACAGTGTCTTTAATATTGGATGTAAGAGATTATTTTCAATTAAGTAGCATGACAGCCACTGCATCTTCACTGAAAAAGGCCAAGGTCATATGTCAATACATGACATAAGCGTAACATTTTACTCTCTCTGTAACCAGATACATGGTTCTACAAAAGAAAAAAAAAACTATTCTAAAATTAGATGAGGCTTCAATATTAATAATATTTGAAATTAGCAAAATTTCTGCAGACACAGAACATTTTTTATGTAATTGCAAATTACTGACTAAAACTAATTCACTGAAGATCCAGCATCACATACTTTAACTTGTACCAAATCAGCTCAAGTCACCTTAAGACAAAACGCAAAAGAAATATTAAGATAATCAGAAGGTTACTAGATTTATGTGTGTTTACATAAAATGCCCTGCATTCAATCCCTCTGAATTATCACTCTATGTTGCCAGGTTTCCTGACCATGCAGAAGCAAGAAAGTGCACAGAGACAAACAAAACTGAAAGAACTACAGGAGGACTGGATTTGGAAGGAATTGGAACTTTGGAGTTCCCTGTTCTGCAACTGCTACCAAAGAAAACTTCAAGAATTTGGTATTCATCCACCATGACAGCAAAGGCACAGTCAAAATACAATAAGTCATAAACTAACTAGATTTTTAAAGTTGCAGTTTTAATGTTATTACAATACATTAATAACTTTTCAGAAGTCCTTTTGAAAGAACCTTAACTTTCCCAGACTTTGGTAGATCTGATGAACATCATTTAGCAATTTTTCTTTCTTTCTCAATTTTTCAAAAGCTTTATATATGTATGTATGTATGTAAGCATGTATGTATTCAACTTTGTAAGCCAGCAGCAATAGGTAACAGCATTTAAAACTACATTAAAAACATACCTTTATTTTGACTAGCTTGTAAACTGTATCCTCATCTTAAAAAAGCACACATATCTTGTATCCTAATACAAACTATGTTATTTGCTAATGTTTGGAAGATGTTGTTTCTTTAATAAGGTTTTCACAAGCTAATGAACTGCTATTACTGTGTTAAACTAACTTTTGTCTCAGAGACAGAGGGTTGAAATGACATAGGCACAGTGCTACATGATATAAAGTCAGCTATAAGACCAGTATAGCTCTAGATCACTTGATTCAGTGGCTATTTGATGAAACAGGAGTAATGCTCCCATTTAATCAGTGAAACTCTGTGTTACTTACAAGGAAAATATATACCCTGCAGAACACTCAGCCCATTAGAATGCCAGTAGCAAAGGACTAATTGGCAATGGGACACTGACTTTTACCTAAGTTTGATAATTTTTGAAAGTATCACCAAAGTTCTCAGGGACAACAAAATTAAATATTCTTCATCCTAATTAAATGTTTTAGTCCAGTCACTGCAATTTAGAATATGTTCCGGATATCAACTTCCCTACTCCATCCAAAAAGCCTACAATATCCACTAACTGTTCTCAAAGTGCATCTTCCCCTTTCAATCATACTCAACTTTTCTGTCTAAAATGCAGAACAGCTAAAAGCGTCTCAGGAGGATTCCTTGTAGGAACTGTAATACTCAGGTGTTCATCTGACTTTAGTTTCATTCAGAATACAGAAGAATGAATTATTTATTTTTTACTATATCTGCGTCTATTGCATTAAAGGATTCCAATGAACTCAAACGTCAAATGAGTTTATTTCATCTCCTCCCAAATCAGTAATAAAAGAGCACTTGAGGTAAAAACTTAGGCTGCAGGAGACTGAAGGACAGCCAATAAGCAGACTATTTACAACATTCAACAAGTTATGTATCTATATAGATATGCCATACATCTACTGGAGCAAAGCAACAGACCTTTTGTAAATGAAAATAACATCATTCCTATCCTTCACAGTTCCTGAAAAGATCACCAAAGCACCAGAGAAAGGAGAATGGATTGATTTTAATCTGATTTTCCAAACAACCTGTGACAAAGTTCCCTATAGAAGTCTCAAGGAAACTAAACCACTAGGTGTAAAAATCAGATCACACACTATCACAGAACATAAACTAGCAAGGAACTGAAACCAAGCAGTTGTTTATATTCTTTTTCATTCTTTTTTCTGTTTTAAAATATCATCTAAATCTACAAAAATACTGACAGTGACATAGTCATAAAAATTGCTTTAGAACATTTTGCATAAAGAGCTTGAAAAACAATAAAGACTTTGAGACTTTTTGATATTAAAAACTGAACAAAATATATTTTGTCATAAAATGAGAAGACTTTTGCCTGTAATAAGCTATGATTATCAGAAAGCAGACAAAATAGGATTATATTATAATATATAAATAGCAATAGCAATCATACAGGAAAAAAAATCACGTGCTCCTAACTTTCAAAGCTATTTTGCTGTGAAGTGGCAACTTTTCATGTTTGGTCACTTCAGGACACCATCTGTAAGTTATTTGTTAAATTTTCAGTTAGATACCATCATGCTCTCTCTTGTGCTGCTCTCACAGGGACAAGAATTTTTCCATAAATATCCACAGCCAGTTAACTTTCCGTTTTCACCTTCTCTCTCAAGACTCACCCATTTCTTGGCCCCTATGGTTAAAACTTGCAACACAATAAAAGAAACCGAGATCTCCATGTGCCAGCATCACCGTTCAGGAACACTCAACAATACAAATTTGATCCAGATTAAATATCAGCACAATCTCCTTTACCCCACATTAGCCAGATCACATAATATCAGCTTTCTGCTGGCTATATATTAATTAATTAATTAATGCAAGGGAGATGAAACCTAGCCTGGTGCAAAACTCGACAATGTAAAGCTAACCTATGAAAATATTAAAAAGAAAACATATTTAAAACAAGTAGTTTCATCATCACTGCCTATGACCATCAGCAGTATCATCTTATTGCCTCCATACCTTCCCATACTGTATGAAACTGCTTCCTCCTGTCCTTCAACCTTCTAGGAGGAAGGTTCTTTCTCTTCTAATTTTGTGAGGGGCTACCTAAATAAAGTCTTAGTCTAAAAGATGAGATATTTAGAGTTATAGTAAAAGAATCCTAAGGCAACATAGTATATAAAATACTTATCTTTAAGAACTAACCTATGCATGTTTTGTCCCTCTTAGAGAAATACCAAGTAATATATTAAATACTCTAATCACATTAATCATCTTTGTAACATAAATCACAGATCTGAAAATTGATCACCGATAACAATCCAGAAATCATCTCCTAGGCTTAACCACAGAGCCTCCGGGAAAAAATAAAAAAAAGAAAGCCATCCTCTTTGAAGCATTGATTAAAAGTCAGGAAGACAATCTGCTTTGCTTATCTTCCACTCCTGCACAGTACATACGTTTTCACAACCGTAAAACCATATGTGATAATCAGATCATTGTCTTTTTCCTCACTGCCTGTAGAGCAGTAATAGCAGTACTGTCCTCTGAAGAAGAGAGAAATTTCACTCCTGAATTTAAAAGTATGCGACATGCCTTCATATATGAGCATAAATATTCAGTGTCCAGGCTTTTCTTTCTTTAAATTTTTTCCCTATAGACATCAAGGCAAGGGGGAAAATATCAGATTAATAGAATACACTGGAGTACAGTAGTAATAACAACATGGAAAAATCTATTAACTATGTTAGCAACGGTAGAGGACGCACTGAAAAGTTCTAGAAGACATTTACAAAAAAAATGCTAGTTGACTTGATGACAGGACTTGACAACAGCTGAAGAAAAAAGCATTTCAGTCATGTTTATGGACTCTTAAACTGCAGGAAAGGAAAATAACAATAGCAATTAACAAAAATAACAATTAACAAAAGAAAATGGTTTTGACAGCAATATTCAATATTGCCCAGTTTCATTATGATTATGACACAGAACTAAACCATATTATTATGACTATTTTCACACCACAGTACACATTCTGTATGAGCCCTCATTTCAGCTTCTTCTGAGAAGCAAAGTGTAAGTAGTAGCAAATATGAAAAATATGGAAGGTCCAAGGAAAAGAACATATCTATTCAAATGACATTTGAAGACAAGACGACAGTTCAGAAGGTAAACAACAATAACAAAAATGGTTTTTCAGGTTATAAACACAAAAGCAACGTAATGTGAATAAATCAATATAAATAACAATATATCCAGTGCCATGTAGCTGTATTAACATTTACAGAGGGACAGAGACACACAGTACATTGCAGCAGAAGTGAATAGATATGGTCCTCTATGGAAGTAACTGACAAATTTTCATTATGGAAGCCTTCTACCTCACTCTGAAGGTAAAGTGCAAGACAGAGAATGAAGACTACTGATCTAATCCACTCAATAAAATTCTGATAAAGTTCATTTTTCACCAAAATCATCAGTATACACTTTAAGAGATTTTATGATATAATATACTACACTTTTTACAATGACAACATGGCCACTTTAGTGTGCAGTAGAAAGAGGGAGTGAAAAGATAAGTGAAATGGTGACAGGGAAGAATTTGGTAACAAATTGAATAGATACTATTGACGCAGTATATATGATTTGTAACCACGCTGTGAATAGTTATGGAAGATACAGATGCCATAAGACTGTCTTATTCTACCAGGATTTCATAATGCACATTTCTTTGTTATTAAAAAAAAAAAAGAAAAAAAGAAAAAATTGAAGAAAAACTATTTCACAAAAGATGACACGGACAACAGTACATTGTAGAATGAAACTAATTAAAACAACGGCTCACTAAACAGGTCATATTCCTAGTGATGTGTATCATTCAGAATAGAAGAATATGTTGGGTCTTGCTCTGGTCTTGCTGTATTTTATCAAAGAATACACATACAACCTTCTTCGGAATAAAGATTCATACAAATTCAAAGTTGATTCAATTATATCTTTTTATTCAAGAGGCTCTATGAATTTAAGAGAATGCCAACAGTTAGTTTGAACATTCTGAAAACTTTCTGTGCCCTCCATCTCTTCTATTTCAATCTGGATGGGAGATATGAGTCTCAGTGACACAGCTTGTCAGACCCTTCTCTGAATGAAGATGATAGATGCGGCATTCTTTTCAGTACTCTGGATTCCTACACACTTCTATATTAAAAATAGATATTAAAAAAAAAATGAAATGATAAGATTTACTTGCTTATTCAGAAGGTAGGCTGCCTGTGAGCAAATTAAGTGGAGTTGAGGAAAATTGCTTTCCTCTTTACTTCCACGGGGAATTCTTCCAAATTTTATTGTACATAACACTTTCTGGATTTATATAAATAATTCCTTCAGCTTGCTTTTCTACTATTTGTTTTATAGAACAGTTTGCACATTTTTACTTATATAAACTGTAAGTGAACTAATCTTGCCCTCAGCATTAACCTTGAAATAGTCCCTATCAATCTAAAAAGGAAACGTGCAGAAAGAAGAAAGGATTTTCAAGGGAGTAAATTCTACTTTCTTCTACCGTCTTAAAAATACTGTTTCTAAAGAATAGTTCCTCAAACTATGTGTCAAAACAGGGACATTTACCAGAACTTCCCCAATGAACTCATATCGTCTCTGTTGTTAAAGCAACAAAATGGGTTTTCAGAGTTTGTGAAAATCCTTAAGCAAGAGGGATTAATTACCACTAAAGTGACTCCCAAACCATTACATTTTATCAAATGCAATTAGATCAGATCAATTCTTGACAGCTGACAAAATATTAAGCCTAGAATTACCTCCAGAGATTTTTGAGTTTCTTACTAACATTCCCATAAGAGGCCTCTCCATACTGATCATTTTCTCATTAAAATAAAAACCAATGAATAAAGGGCATAGGATGCAATTTTATAATGAAAGAAAACCTGAATTAGAGTTTCAGAGTTAACAAAATGATCTGGCAAACATCAAAATGTAATTTATCAGATTATCACAACTCTCACACAGTCCCCACAGTTTGCTCCTGCTGAGTAATGACGACTGTCTGAAAGGTAACAGGAGTACAACAGCTTGATAATATTGCAGAATGATCATTGTGACAATGCTGCTACAATTGCATTTTGCTTAGCTATTCATTCATTCAGGTAGGGTGCTTAAGTAGACTGCTGACATGTAAAAACACTGCTTCTTTGAACATTTTAAGTGAAGCATTCATCCTACAAATGTCATTGTTATTTTGATCGTAGTGTTCATAAAAATGGTGAAGGGCTAATGGAAGCTCCCAGTGAACACTGTGCAATCCAAAACAAACAAAGTCTCTGAAAGATTATGTGCCTTCTCCTGCACTATATTATAGAGCTGCAGCACAGTACAATATCCTGTGCCTTACACAAAGCATCACTTTTTTGAATGAATACAACTGCTAAGATAACAAATTGCCCTTTCCTTCAGTTTTACTCAACATACAATATAGTTCTGTTAATATACAGAACACAAATTCTTCACAGAATTTTATTTATTTATTTTAAAACCAAGAGTCTGCCATCATTCAAAGGAAAAATCAGTTTTAAAGCACAGTCCTCAAGGGAGAAATTTAAAAAGAGCTTTTACCTACTCTTATGTATAACACTTTCAAAATTTATTCCATATATTAGTATTTTTCACTGATCCATATACACATTGATAACATTTGTGCATCGTTAGCTGCCTCGTCCATAACTTTGTTTTCTACTTCATTTTATTTTGAGGACTCACAGGAAAGTTTCTCTTATCCAAAGGCGTGCCAAAGACAGATTTATTCGTGTTGCCTATCTTTGAAAAGTCTCTTTGGCCTAAGATGCTGGGCAAGTAGTAGTCAGATTTAATATAACAAAACCACTTTGCAAAAGGATGGAAATGTACGTGCCACTGGAAAAGACAATTAACTGTCACTGAAAAGGTAGGAGTTAAGCTGAGCTTGCTGACTGCAGCACAACAAATATTATGTTCTCCAGTTATAAAAAACATATGTAATTTTTTTATTATTATTATTATTTACAATGAGAACTATGAATGTCTAACTGGACCCCTATAGTCAAATCAGTAGATTGAATTGAAAAAATAGATGATTTTCAGAAAGACATTCTCAGGAGCTGAGCACAAATTCAGAATGGCTCGACTGAAGATGAGACACTGCCAAAATCACTTTCAAGAGCTGTGCTATACTTGCCACACAACCACATACTGCAAAATGCTGACCAGGGAGCATGTGCCCTGCGGAGGTACCAGGCAGCCCTCCTGTTGCCCCCCCCAGGCCCTCCAGCCCTGCAGGCTCTGGCTGGAAATGACTCCTAGCCCAAAAACAGTGGGAAGGTCCCCAAGCACTGCCTTCCCCAAGGGAATGTGGTTGTGAAATGGGTCTCTTACCTGTTGAGAGACGGCAAAACCACCCACAGGAAGAGCTGAAAACTGCAAATGGTCAACCAGTGTTGCTCACTAATCCAGCAGACTCAAATCTGCAGAGCTGGAGATTTTATTGATGGCTGATTAACTGCTGAAATAAAATTTAACTCCAATTTGGTAAAGCGGCCAAGCTAAGTGTTACACATCCTTTTGCTTGCTTTGCCTGAAAGACTTCTACGGAATCCCTGGACAAGGATATTTGTCAGGCAGCCCCCATGCCTGGGCATACATCTGCACTTCCCTGCAGCAGTCCCCAAGAGATGGTTACTAACTGATATTACCACAGTTGGAGTCTTTTGTCACTTTTAGGGACTGGATTACTAAAACTTGCTATAAATGTCCATTAGATTACTGACTCTGAATAAGGAGGATAATACTCTTCTACAACAAAAATCTGACTCAACTTGTAATTTCTTCGATAGAGACAATATAAAACATTAATTTTAATATATTATTTGGAGTCTGGCTTTCTTGAAGATGCTACACACTGATTTCCCATGAGCCACAACCACACAAATAACCCAAGTGATTAACACCTCTCTGGTTTAAGTGGACTGGAAGCAGTGACAAGATGCTTTCCACCAAAAGCCCTGCACAACACGCATGCTTTCCTCTGGAACAGTAAGATTTCTTTCTGTCCTCTGGAGAGTTAATAAAGGACTTGGGGTTCTTCTCTTTTGCTTTTGGGTGGGTTTTTTTGAATGAAAATACACTGCCAATGCAAACTTGGTGCTTTGTCAGTCATAAACACGCTGCAGCCCTGAGTGGGACAAATAAATAACTGAAAATAGTACACTTAAAACAGAGACTCCAAAAGAATAAAATTACCAGTTATGAATTCTGGATCCAAAACAGGAGAAGAACGTTGAAGTCTCTAGAAGCAGAGTGATGGAGACTAAAATGCAGATTAAGGCACTAGTGAATGCATATGAGGGTAAGCAGAATTAAAGTAGAATATGTAGGAGAAGCAACATAAGAATAGATCATAAGCAGGTAATTAGTATCCTAAAGACAGGAAGCCAAGCAGTGTGGCAACTGTGTAATAACTATAAACCGCTAAGGAGAATGTGAAGATAGCAGGTTGATAGTGCTGGATGATGAAAAAGAAAACTTAAAAGAAAAACAAAACAAAACAACATAAGACAAACAAGGTAAAATATAAAGGCAACATCTGCAACGTATGACAGAAACTCCTGCCTCTAACAAATTTAACATTCCAAACTTTCTTCATTCTTTTATCAATTTACATTTTCTCAAGTTCATTATGTCATGCATGTATCATCCTTTACTCTAGCAAATAAGGAAGATGATCACACCTTGTATAATAACCAATACAGATGAGCATTGCTTTTTATCCCCCCAAAAAATAAAAGATCCACCACATACCTAACTTCTTCACTGACAAAAAAGTACCTCTGCATGAAGTTTGACCATTCAGCTAAGCTAGACTAATGACTGCATGCTGCCATTGCTAATTGCATTCAGCACTGACATCCAGCTACTCATGTTATGAGGAATTAAGACGCTCCAAGAAAATCTAAAACACCACCACTGCCATCCAGGAGTTTAGCTCCTTCAAACAGTTAACTCTATCAGACCACTAAAAATGCTCATCCAGAACACAAGACCAGTCAACAGGATAGGAACAGGACAAACATCGCGCCTGAGTGGCAGATAGCTGTTGGATCAGTTTAGCTGTGTCAGGAGAGCACATCTGAAAAGCCTGAGCATTTTCCTTGACAGTCAAAGATCTGTCAATGATACAGTCATAGACAGGAAAACAATTAGAGGCAGAGCATCTTCCTTACTGAAGTGAACAGGCTATTTGATATTATCAGTTGAGTAGGTCTCTATACACAAGAGATCATTGTCAAAATGAGCTCTTTTGGCAGACTCTGAAACATCATCCATTTATATGCTATGATATGAAAGCCATTGGACTAAGCTCAGGGTGTATTCCTGATGAAGCTGAACTGGGCTGCAGCTCATCATCAGTGCCACCACCCTTCCCACACTAAACCTGGCCATCCCTTGCTACATCCTGGGCCATGCCGAAGGTCACCAGCACTCACCTGAAGCTCTCAGCAGATGGCAGCTCTGGAAACACTGGACCCTCAAAGCCACAGTACTTCTGTTTTTCAGACAGTCGTCCAAGTTTATATCGTTATCCCATAGGTGTCACTTGAAATCTGGCAAATCTTGTAGCCTCCCCAGGAAAAGAATTGAAGTAATTATACTTGAAGTGGTCAACAGACTTCCCTTTGGTTGCTTTTTTCCCCAGCCAGGATCAGCTGACAACAAAATCTCTTCCAAGCTTTGAAAGCAAGTTTATCCTCAGGCTTCTGTAATGCTATTGTACACAGTCACTGAGGGACTGGGTTTTTGACAGACTCCTGTAACAAGCAGTTGGTCTCTGTTTGCTTTCTTCATAGCCATGAGCTTCGAGCTTTCAGTGTTCACTGAGAACCCAAAGAATTCCATGATTGTTTCCTGCAGGGGGTGACAGGTATCCACCTGGGTAATACATTTTTGTTCTTGCATTGTAGCCCATTTGATACTAAAACTCTTGTGCACTTCATATCTGCATAGGGCTGAGCAGGCAGTGAACATGAAAGAATCCAGGGTCCTCCTAAAGAGGCTTTTGACAGACAGTGCGTTTCTGGCAAATGAACATCTGAAGAACAGTAAAAAGATTTTGATACTACCCAAAATAGCTCAAAGTCTGTCTGCAGATGTATCAATAACTAAGAGGAAAAAACCTGGAACGTAAAAGCTGCTGACAGAACTGTCAGTGCTGTGCAGAATTTGGCAAGAAGCATGATGCCAGCCGGGCCTCAGGGGAAGAGAACAAAGTCCAGCACCCAACCTCCAGACACCCAAGGCTCGCCTGTAATCAAGCCTGCTCCTCCTTCTGGCCTGCTCCATGCACATTGAAAACCAGGAGACATATACACAGCCAAAACTGCCATCAGCAGTAAAACCTAAGAGATTCAGCATTCACTTTACAGTGACACTAACAGATAAGAAAACAAAAGTCTAGTATCCTTTAAGGACAAAGCATGCCTTCTTCTCAAATTTGAGACTGAAAGACATGTAGAAAGGAATATTGTTGCAAAAGTAGCACACTGCTTTGAAAACACATTCATTTCTGAAACACTAAAGGAAAAGTTTATTTCATCTTTCTGTTTAAAGAGAAAAAAAAAAAGAGAACAGTCCAGTTATTATCAGCATTACGAATATTAAAAATATAAGATAACATTTTTCCCCCAATGTTAATAAGGAAGTAGTGCCAATTCTTCCCTTGTAGGCTATTCTTTTTATCATTTTTACTGAAAAGTGGAAAGAAATTGTGGTAGAAAACAAAAATAAGAAGAATAAAAACAAAATGGTAATTCTATGCTATTATCATGAAATAGTAAGGAATAGTTTCAAGCAAATCTTTGTTGTTAAATACCACCAGGAAAGGAAATATTCCATCCAATTGTATAATATCAGCTCATCTCTTAAGATTCATAAATTAATTCAATATGTTCATTCTCTCAGTATGAATCTATTCTGTAGCTGCTTCTTAATAACCGCTCTAATAAACACAATAAATTTAACTAAGTTTCAGCTACAAAACTTGATCTACTACACACACATATATATAACCAGTTTTACATTTCCAAGTTTTTAGATTAGTCAAAATATTTGCTCTGTATGGAAATGAAATACACTGAAAAGCAGATTGGATATAATTTCTGATGTGCTGGCTAATACTTTAGCCTTAATGGTTCATTAGTGCTTTTGCTTACATTTATGAAGTTTGATTTTATTTTGGCTCATCATTAAAATGAAGCACGGATCTTGCTTCCGCAGTCTAATAATATACACATGAGTTACATGACGATCTTCTGTTAAGCATGCTCATTGCAAGAAACTTTGGGAATCAAACATTTGCCCATTCTAGGAGAGCAGAGAAAGAGGAAGATAAGTGGTTTACTTTTGCTTGTCAGCATTCCTACAATAGACCTACACCACTGAATCATTTCAGTTTTGCGTGTGCCTCCAATATAAATTTATTGTGATCATTCTCACTATGACGGTTAAAGACCTCATGATGATACTGACAAAACCAAAGGAAATACAGCATTTCTAAAAACATAACATAAGCTTTGATTCATCAGTATTAAGTAATACTGAAATACAAAGGGGATCAAAAGGACTTCATCCAAACATTAATATCATCAACTCTTTAAAAACGTTATTCAACAAGGAATAAAATGCAAGTCAATTCTCTTCTGCCACAGTTCTAAGCAACCGAGAAGAAAGCACTGCATGAAAAAATTGCCACAAATCTTGGAACAGGTATTAGAACCTCTAATTTACAGGTAAGGAAATGATGCACAGATGTTATATCCATATGGGAACATGTACTTAACTGAGAATAAACATCCAGAATTAGCATGCTCACCTATGAATAGAGATATTGCAGAGCTACACTCAGCCCACATCTGTGTAATTGCATCAAACCGATACCGCAGGTAACTGGGTTGTTGCTAGGATTCCTGGGGATCGCTCTCTGAATTAGCTCCACACTAATTGAAGCCAACAATTTGATTTAAGATGTTTTCAGAGAGGACTTGTTTGTCCTATTTGAACAGAAGCATTTTTAGCTCACAAACATGTTTCAAGTGGGCATTTCTGGCTACATGTATTTCTTATTTCTTCCTGTGCTGGTCTCAAATTACGATTCCAGTGGATAAATGCCTCCTGTTTGCATTATTGCAGAGGATGCTGATGGAAGGCAGTAGAGTTGTCTCACTATTTAGTTCAGGCAGATCATAATTCTCTGGCACTGACAATAGCAACAACACAATTGTTAACAAACAAAACAAAGCACCTAGAGCAAAATTCAGTCACTTGAGGTTCTGTTTTCAAAAACTTGCAAGCCTGGTGCAAGGCAACAGCTAACGTGCTGGAATCACAACACTGTCCAGAAACAACAGCATCTTGTAAGAAAGATTTCCACCCATGTAGCTGTGAGAAAAGCCTACTTTGACTCATGTCAGCAGAATCATATAGCACAAGTTGCTCCTAGTAAGTCGAGGAGATGTGTAATTTATTCTGTGGCTATCCCCAAAGATGCTGCTTGTGTGAATGAAAGAATATTGGCTGCTAAATGGCCTTCTGCATCTCTCTGAAGCCATCAGTTGCACATCAATGCCTACTGTTCGCCAAAGACAAAAAGTAATATCCTAACATTAAGCGTGCGTTGGCAGACCAGAAAGGAGGAGATATAAAAATCAACATGAGTGGTATGAAATTGGCAATACCAACTTAGTGGGGAAATGCAGTGTTTACCTGCTTTGATATTTTTTGTTGGATAAAGTGGCAATCAAGCAGAGTGCTTGCCCACACATTACAGGGGACCCTACTTTGACATATAAACTTGTACTCCAACATTCAACACAAGTGCTATTTTCCTTGTTCTTTTCTGCTTTAACAGCACAGCATCTGCCATTCTGCACAGTGCTCAAGGTTCATGAGATCTACTATGAACACTACATCTCTGTTTGTTCCTTTCACAATAATTCAAAGAGGAAAAAAAGATATTTCTCTTTATACTCATTCCTTCTTATTGCATACAGGTTCTTCCAGATTACAGATCATCTAACATTTTAAGATTTAAGCAAGGATTTTCATAATCTTTATGCTCTTACTCTCCTTGATATTAAACAAAGTCTTTTATTTTATATAGACTTTTCTTTCTACATTAGTGATATCCAGAGACCTTCATGTGCTATGTTAACATTTTCTCATATTTCCAGAAATAGAGTTAACTATTATTATTTGGCAGAAGGACTCTGTCATGCATACTCAGAAAACTTTTGCTTATAAGACAAATGCATCTGCAAAGCATTTGACAGTGGTGATGCTCCAATTTATTGCATGCTATTTGATTTCAAATAAGTCTTAATCTTTAATTAATGATTATATAAAAGATTCTAAGAGGTAGGTAACAAAATCATTACTCTAGGTTTCTACCTTGCTGTGGATTAACAAGGGACTTTCCAGACGCTTCCATTTTCTCCTTGTCTTCTGATGTTTTCTTTCTCTGTTAATATTGCTCCCTCTTTCTCAAGCTGGATCTTTAGAAAGTTTCTATTTTAATATGCTTTTTATCTGCAGTATCACTCCACCATTTCTGACCATGACTTTTTCCCTTCTGATCTCTGTGATCTCCTGACTTGCAATGCTAACAACAGGATTTGACAAGTGCAAGTCCTTTTTCCCTCCATTAGCTAGGAACTCTTGATGAACTGTGTTATTCATCTCCTTAGCACAATATTCTTTCTGTCACCTGGAAACTAATTAGTACAATATAACCACATAGTTCCTGTCTAGTAAACACCTAAGTTTCATAAAAGAAATTAATTGGTGTCATAAATCATTGGCCACTGTTTATCTGTAATTTTTATATAGATCAAGCACTTTAGGTTGACCCCTGACCTCTAATCCTTGTCTGAGGCAGTAAATTCACACAAGTTGTGCAAAAACTTGATGCAATTTAAATTACTTACCCAGATCCTCGGAATTTTGGTGCTTCTCTTGTGTTGGATTTTTTTTCTGTAGATATTTTTAAGTATAACATTGGTAGAAGAATTAATTTCTTTTCTGCAAGACATATAAAGGAATAAGACAGCTATAATAATAAACTCATGGGTATTGACTAGTCATAACATTAAGAATTCAACAATGCACAACAACAACTTACTACTTACGCAAAAGATGTTTTACTTCAGGCAAATCAACACACCTGTTTTTTCATGCAGACATATTGCTTACTTATTTATGAAAACACTATGTTTGCAGCAACATTAATACAGATAGGCCATGAAATGTGGTACCCTAACTCCAAAGCTCATTTTTTAACAGAGGCTAATTAATTGGTTATCACTGAATGTTGAGATCCCATGTCAAAAAAAAACATTGCAAAAGTTGACAAAAAAAAGCTTACGGCAAGTAGCCTGGGAATAAAAAAGGATATTCTTCTTCACAGTTCCCTGCTAATAAAAACATTAACTTTAGAGCACATATGAAAGGCAGTGAGGACCTCCTGCTGCCTCTCTGATATAGTGTTGGTGGCAAATGGGCAATTTCTGTATATGTGGCAATTTGCTAGTGTTACAACCCATACCCAAATGTCTTGAGGCACTGAAGTGCCAGTCAGGAGAGCAGGACCAGCATTAATATATGATTATGAAAGAAATAGCAGAAGGAAAAAGGGGAAGAAAAAAAAAACTACTGAATGAATGCCTCAATGAAAGACTCTTTATAGAAATGTTTTGAGAGGCACAATCTGAAATTTCATGTTCTCAGAGGCATAATGCGATTCACTCTTCTATGAAATATTAAGCCAGGCAGTAACCCTTCATTTCCTCATGACCATTCCTCTGAGATAATAAATTGCTGTATCCATCTAGAATTAAAAGCAAGCTCTAGCAGAACTAAATAATCTCATTATGAAAGGAGAAGCTTGCAGTAACAGAAACCAAAAAGTTTGTAAGACAAGAGGTTGGGCTCAGTCACTAACATGTAGGAGTTCATGAATAATTCAAAATATCCCATGCTTGCCTTATTGAGGAAAATACCAGAGGAAAGAGAGATCAGTTGTCTTCTCTATTCATTATTTATCATACTCTAAAGTCTGAGAACTGTTTGCCTTTCTCTTTAAATGCACAACTGCAAGATGCCAAATGATCTATCCCACTTAAATACACACTATAGAATTTCAAGAAACACTGTCAAGTTCAAAATCCCTTCATTTAGGACGATAGACTTTTTACATTATCAACCAGCACTATTAAAAACAGCATCTCAGACTAACAAAGGGGAGAGGAGGAAGACTGCTAAAACTTTCCAGATGAGTATCTAGACTTTTTGATCTAGAGTATTACAAGTATACTCTATGTAGAACTTCTATACTTCATAGAATTCACAACTTGACTATAAATAAGTTGATTCCTTCATGAAAAACACCTAATCAAGTTCCAAAGCTCAGAACTTTCAATTACTCAGAAAGTAATTGGGGAAAGAAATGAAAAATGCAATAAAGCAATAAAAGGGATGGTAAAAATAGATGCAGTAATAACAACTACGCTGAAACTATTGGGGGCTTTTTTTTCCATGCCTTTCGTGTTATTATTTTCTTTTTAAGTTCATAGATTTCAAGTTCATGAAATATTTCTTCTGTTGAGGACCGAAGCAGATCACAAGCTGACTGTACTACTTGAAGAAAGTGTATCAGTCCATGGGGAAGAAAAAAAAGAAACTGCTATGTAACTTCCTTAGAACTTCTTAAATGTTGAAAGTCATTTCTTATTCATTGTTGAAGGAGTGGACAGGGGCAACTCTCAAGCAAGTCATGTGGCCTTTTTTAATTGAAAGTCTCGAGAGCTTACAGCCTCTGCACCATCAGGCAGGATTTTGCAAATATAAAAAGGAAGTTGGTTGGGTTGTCTAGCAAAATCTCCTTTAATTTAACTGAATACAACAGCCAGCAACGGTCGTGCTGCCTCCATAGAGAGCCAGTCAGGAGGACTACGGTCCAAAGCAGGCTGACAAAAGCACAGCACTCAGTACAGGAATCGTTTTCATGGCTGTTCAGTTCTGGGTAATGATACCTGAACTTCTGGAGTCATCAGTGCTGGTCTCTTACCTGAGCACAGATATAACAAGATATGTTGATCAGCTCTACAGTACACTGGTCTTTAATCATCAATTACATTATCTGCTAAAATTGTTCCATCAGGACACATCCCTCCCAGATACCCCTTTTGCCTGTGGGAGATGCATACTGGGAGTTGTGTTGCACAAGAGCCCAAAGGATATTCCTGGTCACTTTCTGAGCAGCTAATGCATTTTACGAGTTGATAATGCTCTATTGTTCCCTAGAACAGATACATCCACATACCCACACACCCAACAGTTGACGTACCATTCAAAAAGTAAATGTCTTTCCTCTGCACTTTCAAAAGCAAATGTCAGGTGGCTTTCACTGTAGTCTGAAGCCTACTGCTTCAGTACACAAACCCAACCTGCACATCTCTTCTAATATTCCTATTAATTCTTAAACACTAAGCCTTTTGGATGAAGCTGTGCTAAATAAAGCTATAAGAAACATGGGCACAGGTATACTCCACCAAGAACACTAGTAACAACAGCCTGTTAGCTCAAATCGCATTGCATTTTTGAGGCAGACATGTTTTATGACCAATATAGACAACATCCAGCTCTCAAACATCCCCAACATTTCCATGTATATTTTTCATATGATGGAAGAGTACATAAAAAATATCTTGACTCCCCCCACTACCCTCTCTACTTCCTAAAGTGGGGTTGCTGAGGAATCAGTTCTTCTCCATTAAGTATTAGCACACAGAAAAGGCAAAAATTTATGCTCTGAGGAATCTGGCAAACGAGCAGTAAATATTTACCAGCTGCTAAGATCAGCTGGCTGCTTTGAATTTAATCTAAGTATAATTAAACAAACAAACAAACAAGATATCAGGATTCCATTTCACAGTGTGGAATAATAACATTCAAACATTCTTTTATTTTAAAGTTGTACCAGCATTAGTGGCCATCAATTCAAATTTTTTCTGTCACTGCTACATAATTATTAGTTTTTGGTTAGCTAACCACTGCAATCAAAATAGCTTCATAAGTCATTACCAGATATTTGTAAGAATGCCATCTGAGAAACATTTCATTTTTGAGAAGTTCACTGTCATAACAGAAGAACAGATTGCAAAAGCAAACTTGTTTCCAAAGCGATCATAGTTTTGTTTAAATGAATATCAATCCATTCTATTTTCTAAATTAAAATTGTACATTTCTGTCTTTCTTTGTTAAATCCAAATTTTGCTCAACACGGTTTCTTTAAGAAATAACCAAAGAATAAAATCTTTATTCTGTTTGGGTATTGTTTTCTTTTTTAACATTTGAAATATCAGTGTCACATCTCAGTTTCAGGGTTTTCAGACTGTAAGTCACACAACAATGAAAGCAGCAGGTAGGTTTGAGCTTTCAACAAAATACAATCTTTTCCAAATTCATTCAGGCACTAGAGTTAAATAGATCCTAGTAAAAGCAAAGCAAAGTAAGGTGCACTAATCCTTCCTCCTCTCAGTACCTATGGTTTTGTTGTCCTGTCATGTCACTATTCCCCATCTGTCCTGAAAGAGAGAAGGGTAGGGAGGGGGTGGAAAGAAGAATCATGCCAGGGTTCATCAGGACAGCTGTTAAAGCAAAACTAACAAATAATTCTCATCCACCTTAGGTTAATTTTATAAGAGACACTTGATATTTTTTACTGAAATCTGAGTATGTTAAAAGGATAAAAATTAAAATACGTTTTCACAGCTGAAGGAGGATCTGGACATAACTAGAACATTTATTAAATAGATCTGGTACATATGTTATGTCTAGAATTATAAATGTTATACACTGCAGTACAGGATAAGAAAAGCCACTTAAATTCCATGGTAGCTACATTCCCAGCCCAATTCCCTATCACCTCTACAATGTCACAGCACAAAGCCATAAATGTTTCTTTTTGTTTGGTTTGGATTTCTTTTAGTGACTCAGATACCTCATCCTTGCACATAAAACTTTACATTAGTGTTCCCTAACAGGGAAAGGGAGCTCCACAAGGAGGAGAATAAATAAAGAACTAGGCCAAGAAAAAAAAGTGTCACCCACTGCAAATCTTCTGCTCAGCAATTCTTGCTGTGGCTAGGGGAGGGTGGGAGTCTTGGCCTATGCTGAATGTAGGTACCCAGTCTGGTAGACAGAAGTGGCTAATTAGCTCTTGGGTGCCAACATTTCAGGACCGAATTCAGCTTTTAATTTTATCTCATCTCATCTCTTGATTCAAAAGCTATCCGGACACAGTCCTGAGCAGCCTGCTCCAGTCAACCTTCCTTGAGCTTCCCTGACCGGATGGTCTCCAGAGGTTCCTTCCAACACCAACCGTTTTGTGATTGTGTGATTCAAGAACTAGGAAGTTACTCTTGAGAAGAAATTAAATGTGTGCTGCTGCCAGGGCACCCCAGATTGCCGCTCAACAGCCTGGCTCCTCGCTGGGGTGGTCACTGCTCTGCTCCCCACCAGCACTGACACCACATTCGGCTCTCAGCTCAACTTTCCTTTGCAGCAGCCAGCCCTTCCTGCTCACCAACACTCCCAGAATAAAGGTAAATTAATTACTGGTAGGAAAAAAAAATGAAGAAAACTCACTGGTATATTACTACTAAATGTCAAAAGGCCAGGAATCAAGAGGACAAACTATTAAATATTTCTATTATCTATGCTAAAACAGTTTAATATAGAATGAAAATATACAATATTTAATATACATTGAAAATATACTGATATACAATATTAATGTTTAATATACAATGAAAAAAATCCTACCTTCAAATACGGTAGACATTCCCAGTGTGTGGTTCTATGCAATAAGGATTATACAATTCCAGTCTTCAATATAATAAAATCTAAACACATAGAGAACAACACCGTATTAGATTTATCTGACAATTCTATAGGGAATGCAAATAATGAATATTATGTTTTCAAAACTATTTGGGTTGTTTTGTCCTGAAGGAGTCCACAATACCCTAAAGGCTATAAACACATTAAGCAAAAGTGTAAAACGGACGTTTCTTAGCTAGAGGGGTTTAGTTAAGGTGCAGTCAGCCAGCAACACAGCAAGGGAAGAAAAAAATCTGTTTAAAAACATCAGGACAATCTCCCATTTTAACAAAAGGCTGCCTTTGATCCTTAGAGCCTATGAACTGAAGAAAAAAAAAGTGTTTTTTCATTAGAAAAATAAAAAGATGGGAAAAAATGTTCTGAAGTTCTTCCAGAGTAAACCCCACAGTTCTCAGTGAATTTAATTCCTTGGGAATATATATCAAGTTCACTCTGCTGGAACTGGTAGATAGAAAAGGAAAAGGAGATATTCCCACAAGCTTCAAAACAAAAGTATTTGTTCTTACCTACATTGTACTGAGATGTGCTCAAAATGAAGCAACCATGAAGAAAATGATGGTACCATTGTGCTTCAGGCTAGCCTTTTTTTTTTATTATTGTACTGTAAATTTAACTGAAAAGCCAATTAGGAAGAATAATAGGCTTTTCCTTTTATTAGAGATAGTTTTTGTTCTATTTTGTAAGTGTCTAGAAAATCGGGGGGAAGAGAGAAGGAGTGTATATTTCTAAGATGTAGCATTCTGTAGTGCCTTGGTGCCCTCAAGACCTGCCCCAGGCATACTCACCTTACACATTGCAGAATTAACACCAAAGAAAGGATCTCCATGGTTGTGGTTCTCTCCCAAACATCACTTACGGCTCTCACTTGAATTTCATTTATTTTAAAAGTAGCTGCTTAAGATTGGTTATTTAAATACACAGTCAAGCATTGTGCAGCCAGCCACTTCAGAGTTGAAAGAGCTTGTGTATTATTTTCATTTTATTTTTATGTTCTGTCACTAAGATAGTATCCTGAATGCTCCTGAAAGCCAGTTATTCAGTCTTCCTATCATAAGCAGGTATCTTCACATTTTCTACTCATGGATCCAACTTGCATAAGCTCATTTGCATTCACAGAAGGGTCTGATCTGCAAATATTCCAGAGCCAAAGAGCCTCAGTGGGAGAAGCATCAGCTCTGGTTACTCTGGTACAGGCACTGTGCAACAGTGCTGCAACAGAACAATTTTACTGTTCTCAGCTTTTCTGAACACACACATCCCAGCTACCACCTCTCATGCCTTCTGATCTCAGGCAGCAAAAGGTATCTTTATATCAATAAAAAGGAGAGATTTTCATTTCCCAGCTGAATGGATTCAAAGACTTGTAAAGTTTCTCATTAGAAGAGAGGTCATTTTTAAAAAGACCAAACTATTGCACCTCTCATGAGCCATTTCAATTCATTACTAAAGTAACTAACATACCTACAAGATCCCAGTGCGTCATCTGAGATAACTTGGATAATTCCCACACACAGCACCTTTAAGCAATGCAATTCCCTAAATTCATATCAACAGAAAAATTTTAAATCACAGTTAAACTTGCATTTTCCACCTAGCAAAAGGTCTGATCGCTCTTACATCAATGAAGGCTGAACGTGGTCCCTAGCTTTAAAATAATTATGACTGGCAATTTTATTAAAGCAGAAAATTTGAGTGGAAGGTTCCTGCAAAGACATCTGCCTGAAAAAGTTACCACAAAAGTGAAAAGTAAGCAGTACTGAACAGTGCAAAACTTCAAATAAGGGTTATCCTTAAACCCAAATCACACATAGACAATTAAGAACAATCCTAACAGAATGGTGGAAGAGTTTTATTCTCAACTAATCTTAAATACATTTCTTCTGTTGCTTGTATGGAAATGTCTGTGTTGATTCCACAGATGCATACTATGTACCCATTAAAGAACAGTATACAGGATTTATTCCATAAGGAGGCATCAAGCTAGTTAGTGCCTCATTCAGCTATGAAGACTAAACAGCAAATAAATTTCCCTAGTACATCTACAGTAAATACAAGTGTGGAATGCACATACCTCACATACATACCTTATAGCAGTGAAAACTGGACTATCCACCACTTTCCTCTGCCATCTATGAATTATAGCATATGAAAATAAGTATTGTTAATTCTCTCCTCCAGTTTCTTCTCACTGTCTCTGCCATGGGTAGCGAAAAAAATTAGAGCAACATGGCCAAGAGAAATGGGCTGTTCTGCAAGAAATATTTTTACTACAAACAACTTTCTGTAGAGAGAGATAAATTGAGAGGTCATTATGAAATGACCTCCCAAAATGTTACCTGTTCAAGGAATTTTTTCTGCACCTCCCTTGGTTACACTCCTAAAGAAAAATGACCTCCTGTAGACTTACTGTTTCAATTTACACAGTCATCTCAGATTCCCCAAGGTGCTAGAAAAGAAAAGCTGTGCTAAATTAGATGTTTTGGTAGTTGGGAGTTCTCAGGCTTCTTAGCAAAATGATACTTAAGAGTTTAATATAGAAGAATGTTTCTTCTGAAATCTCATAACAGCTAACTTTGATTTATAAATCAGATGTAGAACACACACTGCCTTTAAATAATACATTTGTTTGTGCTTACTTTTGCTGTTAAGTAGTTAATGAAGACTACTGCCTTAATCTTCAACAGAGTAACCATATAATATTTTCCAATTGTCACATCCTAATTGAAAGCATTTATTCAAGGCTCAGCAGTAATAATAGACAATAAGTGTTGCTATTTTCCAACAAAAAGTGCTACTGTCACCTGGACAATGCAAACAAACATGTGCAACTTACAGATATGGAGACAGAAAAAGAAAGGAATGCAGTTTATTTTATTTTTGAAAGAGATAGAGAAAGAAAGGGGGAAAGGGGGAAGGGGGGAAAGGGGGAAAGGGAAAGAAAAGGACTGTTTTTTGCCTTCTACTTCACATTTGTTAAAAATCTATTAAGGAATGACTCAGAGAACATATATCACACTGACAAAAAACATTCAGCTGAAGAATGATTTTTCACCACTGCCTTCTCAGCTCATAGAACTTCCTGTCCAGAACACTTTTGCCTTTGTATAATTTTATGAAAACTAGGTAACTAAAAATGCCTTTTTGAGATAATTAGACTTCAAAGATCTAAAACTGGCATAATTTTTACACTTTACTACTCCACATATACACAGAGATCAGTCTTCCTGAGTTGAATGGAGGAGGAATATGCAACCTCTGGAGAGAGAAAACTGACTTGAAAAAAAAAAGAGTATCTTACAAAGAGATGCATAATGCATGCATACAGAGATTGTTACTAGAAGGAAAAATCTACCTTTAAGATTCAGTAGTAAAAAAAAATTAGAAGTATTTTATATTATCTGAGCCTCTAACATACAAGTTATCTGTAGAAGAACACATCAAAGAAGGCCTATTAGATAAACAAAGCAATAAACCACCAAATGCTTTTATATCAAAACTAGTTCATTATTTTGGTATCACTCAGGACTGAAAAAGAGATCTTACACGATCTCTTCATATTCCTACAGCTTTGTACCAGCTCTCCTGGTCTTTGTTTCTGTAACAATACACCTACCTGCACAAGATACATAAATACTGTAAAACTATCTGATGTCCCACAATATCATTTGGTACTTAAATGCTTTTCCTTCTGAAGCCATTTCCTGTCTGCGAAAAAAATTATATTTAATCTACATTCTTAGCACACAATTTACAAAATACATTTTTTTCTACAACTGTGTGAAAAAATATTCCAAATATTTTATCACTTAAAGCAAAAACATGTAACAATATTAAAACAAAGCAGTTAATTAAATTGAGCATCAACAATGTCGCTGAGGTGTGGTTTCCAAAATAATTACTCAGTTTTTTAACAGTGTGATCTATAGAAGCATTTTAAGCTCTGTTTGACAATATAAATTAATGCACGTTACTATATTAATAATTATTAGAAATAAAAATAAAGATAACATATGAAAGGCCTAGAAACTGACCTTCTCAAGCTTATTCCAGTACTTTACTTGCTTCTAATTACTGTTCAATATTCCTTTCCCAAGAGCACATTAATAATAATAAAAGGATGCCAACAGCAATGATGGCTGATATAGAGGTTCAAATTCTTTACTGCAGCAATGAGATGGTTTTTAAAAAGGCAAAACACCAGTCATGAGATCCTATCAGACTCCTGGTAAAATACTGACAGCAGCACTACAGTAAACCAATCAACAATGCAAAAAGCTGACAAAAAGAAAAGAAAAATAAAGGCTTGCACAACCTTGCAGTTTACAGGCTTCTGTGAATAAATTGTGCTGCCCAGCAACATTGCATCTCGTATAACCCGAGAATTCCAGATTTTGGTGCTAGAACAAGTCAACAAAATCTAAATATATTTGAAATGTATGAATACATTAAAAAGCAGTGTTCTCTTCATGTACAGAAAAAAAGTACATAGATAGCTACATTTCAAAACAGTAACAACTATTAAAAAGATGGCTTTCAAAACCAAAAGAATTCTAGCAATTTTTTGTTGTTAACATTTTCAGGTTGCTATTTTTAACTAAATTATTTGTATTAAGTTTGAAATCTAGTTGGGGACTAGAACTCTCTCAGTTAAGACTAATTGACTTTGCCTCACATGCAAAAAAAAAAAAAAAAAACTAGATTAAATTACAAGCAATCAGTGGTATTTTTCATTTGAAACAGCCTTTGGTGAGCCTCATTTATAAACAAACAAGACAGCATTATTAATTTATTAATGGACTCAGCGTAGTATATAATAGCATCATTAATACCAAAGTCACTTCTGCTCATGTAACTAATCAGAGTTCTGGGAGGGGGAATATTCACATGACAAATGTTCGGGAGAAAATATGGAAACAGTAAGTATGCAAAACGGTTCTTTTAAAAGGCCCACTGGGACCAGCGGCTGATGAACTTCAGTAGAGAAAAGGCTTTGCACGGTGGTCAAAAAGGGAAAAAGCAGAATCGGCATGTTCATCTGAAGTGCCCCTACAGCACATGAATGTATACTGACTGTTGAAAACACTGACACTATCAAGCTTTATAATACAAACACAAGGACTGAGAATTTTTGCTGGGTTCTGTTAGGACACCATGAACACCACTAAATAGGTCTCACGGTCCATGAACTGCCTCCCCTCACCCTGCCCATGGCCCAGGACCACCTTACAGCCCCCATGGGTCCATCAGCGCTCTCCGACCCTACTTCTGGTTCTTCTTCCTGGATGGACCTCGAGCCTATCTCCTGAAGAGGCCTCCTCAGCCTGTTGCCTACATTCCTGTCCTTGTCTCATTTTGTTTCGTGCTGGGCCCCCTGGATGCCCCCAGGACCTGGGTGATCAATTACTTTGTCTGGGGCTGCCCAGAGAGCCCGCTTTGCTCACCAAGAGCAGACCCCATGGGACTGCCCCACTGGTGAGGGCACAGCCTGTACTGGGGTCACCCTCAGCTCCCTGTCCCTTAGGGACCAGCCTGCCCCTGCTGTTTCCCAATGATTTTAACTGAAGCAGAAACAGATAAGTATGTCAAAGGCATGTGGTGGGGTACTGGAACAAAAGCTTTATTCTCACATAATGAACATAATTTTCTGTTGCATCTGCCAATGCACAGATTTCAGTTGTTTAGCTTACGATGCAGGATTTTTTTGAACTACATTGCTAAGTTTTATTGCCTAATTAAAATGCAGCCATTTTAGAAGATTCTTCAGAAACTTCATAGATGTTCTATGCCTCCATTTTAATTCAGGCTTTTTTTTTATATATATTCATGTTGACTATGTTAAAAATGTAACTAACATGTTGGATTTGGGGATTTTTTTGGTTGGCTGAGTCTTACTGCTTTTAAGCTGCATGCTTAGGGAAGGGAATGTCTTCCTCCTCTCCTCCAAAGGTACCACTTCCCAGCTCTCAGCCTTCAGGGGCAGCAAGAGACATCACAGCAGTATAGCTCTGCGGGTCACTCACTCTCCATGCAGCTCCTCAGTGAGCCTCAGAATCACCTGATACCCCTGGGTGAGCGCTTGTTTGGAACCAGACATTCTGCAAGATTCTCACTTGACTTAGGACAAGGAGAAATGGTGTTAAAGAAGGGAAGATTTAGATTAGATATCAGGGGGAAGATTTTCACTGAAAGGGTGATGAAGTGCAGGAAGAGGCTGCCCAGAGAGCTCATGGATGGCCTGTCCCTGGAGATGCTCAAGGCCAGGTTGGATGGGGATTTGGGCGGCCTGATCTGGTACTTGATCTAGCTGTTGGCAACCCTGCCCATAGCAGGGGGTTGGAATTGGGTGATCTTTGAGGTCCCTTCCAACCTAAGACATTCTGTGATTCTAACGTATTTTGTCAGAGTGGCTGATGATAATGTATGCATCCAGAAAATGCATTATGTTTGGTAACGAGCCCTGTGTAGCAAGTGTTAGAACAGTGTGCTCCACACCTCTTTGATGTGCTGCTCCTGATTCACTACAAGTGTGAGGAGAGCACTCAGGAGCCCAAGCCACATGTCTCTTGGGTGGACATAAAACAGAAATAAGTTTGTTTAAAGACCTTGCAGCCTTTATCTGTGGCAAAAAGGAACAGGCAATGGAAAAAAGAAACAGGCAAAGGAAAGCAATAGTTTATAAAATAAAACCTTACAGAGAAGCTTTCCAAGTTGCATCTTATCTGTTGGCTTAATGTGGCCCCACTGTCAGGTCTTCACAGACATCTTGTCAGAGATGACTGTAAGAGGTTTCCTCACAAATTAGGCAGTGAGAGAAAATGTAAAAGACACAAAGAGGAGAAACTGAGCACTGAAAGGCTAGCAGCAGAGGCAAAGCAGAAGAAGCTGTCAATATTGCAACAGCTTGATAAATTAGGCTTTTTCAGCTGTTAAGAGTCAATTGACGGCTCAGCCACATCCTCTATCTCTGGTGAGTTTACAAAGGAAAACTCATTCCCCCTCTTACAAGTCACGTTCCCACTTTTACTTGCAATTTCAGACTCCAGAAACCCTTAATCCTTCTGTCAGAGAAAGCCCAAAACCCCAGGCTCCACCTCTGCATCATCCCAGGCCTTCTTCCTCACAGTCTTCTCTCAATAGCCAAATCAGCTCAAAAGTCTCTGGACAGCTGTGCCATCATCGAGGGCACTGCAGAGATAACAGCTACCTTCCATAGTAAGACATGGCAGGCCAAGACACCCTACAGCTCTGCTTCACAGAAGTACTGTTTATTTAACCATTTACAAAGCTCACCACTGGTGAAGGGAAAAGCTTTACAAGTCACTTCCATGCAAGCTGTGGCACATCTCTGCCAGGGCTGCAGTTTGCTGTCTGTGTTTGTGCCACAGTACTCGTACCCAACTGGTAGCAGGAACCAGCTGCTTGGACTAGATGCTTCACTGACTGTGGCCTCAATTTGGGTAAATTCTCCTTAACCTCAGCCATACAAAGCTCTCCCACCATCTTTAAGAGCATCAACTTTAGGGTAACAAAGATCTCATCTACAGACTGTTATTACAATCAAGTTAGACAGGTTATAACACAGTCTCCTCTAAGACAAGCATTGACTTATTCCATTCTCCCTTCACCTGATATTGTCAAGTAAAAGGGCTTAGCTGACTGTGCATGTATATTCCTACTTCTCCACATACATCTCGAAAGTCCACTGATCAATCTTCAGCAAAACTAAAAGAAATTACAGGTCCTGAGATGCCAAAGTTTCTGAATGGCCAATTGGAGACAATCAGATACTCCCCTGCTGAGAAAAGGCAGCTCGAATTCAGCATTCTACAGTACCAGTTTTGAAAAGAACAAGGCTTCATTGGTTCTGCTCCTCAAAGGCACAAACAAAAATATATCTAGTGTATCTAAAGCAATACAAGTCAGCTCAGAGATTAAAGTAAAGTATGAAATTCCTAAATGCCCATGGAGTGCAGACTTCAAGCTCTTCAACAATACAACCTAAATTTTTATAGCCAATATTTTCAAAGTCCTTGTGATTCTCTGTAAAGAGTATACATAATGCAAAAAAACAGAACTGGGGATTTGCATGAAGATAGAAAATGTCAGATGCCATATTTTGGATTTCTTAATTTGCAAAGAGTTCTGTGTGCATTTCTCTACATTACCGAAGGGATGCATTAGGTCTATTCTTGATAAGCACAGGTTGTTTCCTTCCATTATACCAACTTTGCGAACTGTATCAACCTATAGACATTCTCAGACATTGCTCTCTACTTTCCCAGAAAAAAAAAAGAAAGAAAAAGAAAAAAAAATGCTAAGCAAGGAAAATTAATCAAGAGAAGGGAATATACCTTTTTTTTTTCCCTCCTTCTCACAAAGGACATGAGTAGGAGAAGAGATACCACTTCAGAAACTTTGTTTACTTTTTAAAAGTCATCCTAAATTGATTTAGCCTAGAAAGTTCAAACCTACTTTGGTATGCTAGATTATACTGAGGGCTTGTTTCTCTACTTAGCTCTGAGATACTAAAAGAATTGATTAACATTTATTCCTGCATAAATTTTGATGGTAATTGATTATTTATTCCCACCTACAATTGATTTGAAAGCACATGACAGACACGGTCTGGAGAATTAGGATAGTGTCCTCACAAAGAAAGGGAAAGTTTGAAGTAAGCTAGAAGGTAACTACCAAACAAACTACATACATTTCCTTCTGCATACTATTCCCTTGTCATATTTTGGAAGAAGACAAAGAAAACTCAAAAGTAAGAAATTATGTATATTTTCTGGATGAGAAAGAAGGTCTTCACATGGTGAGAAGGAAGATCAATTCACTCCTATGATACTGAATGGCATGCAGCATTCTGTAAATGATTTCTTAGTGGAATTGCTCCATTTACAAATTTATGAGTCATTTAAAAATTTATCAAAAGTCTGAAAATTCCATACATTTAATAATGGAGAAAGATTTTTGAATTATAAACAGAATTGTTTTCTGCAGTCATTCACGTAGTTAGAACATGAAGGAAGAGAAACTCAAACCATCCTGTGTCTGTGAAGAGAAAAAAGACACTTTGTTGCATGAGCATAGAAAACTATTGGTATTTTGGACAAGAGCAGCATTAATTGGCAATAGTGAGGGGTTGCAGCAGAATGCTCTTTCCTCCACTTTATTTCCAGACTATTCTTTGCTCCACAAAATATCACAAGCTCCACTCTTTACAAGTCATCTCCACATATTCTGATTCAAATTTCTACTAACACGTAGCTTAGTATGCTTTTGTGTCATGCACCTTGGAAAAGCAGTCACAGTAAATAATAACCAAGCAAAGAGAGCAATTGTCTGGCAACTCATCTGTTGATAGCACAAAAATCAGTGACAGAAAAGAGCTTGAGATGAAATCAGTATGTGCGACACTGTCTGGGATAGGGAAATGTTTGTACGGTATTTCTAAGAAAGGAGGTCCAGCTTTCAGTGGTCCCACTCCATTGATAGAATAGCAAAATCAATTAGGTTGGAAGATAGATTCTAGAAGTCATTTGATCCCAAGCCCTTCTTCAAACCTTATGAAGAGTTCTAAGTTAGATTACATTGTTTATCAATCAGCAAGATTCAGTAAAGTTATGAGCATCTCTATGCCATGACTTCTCTGGACACTTGTTTAGAGCTTAATCATAACCAAAATAAATAAATCAATAAATAGATAAACCACTTCCCATGTGGTTGGTCCTCATGCCACACAGGTGCATTACTGACATGTTCAGCTTGTCCACCACAGCATTCAGGTCATCTTCTGCGGAACTGTTTCCCGTTCTGCCTGTACACAGTCCGTGCTGCTGCACTGGGTCACTGGCAGGAACAGTAAAACCACCACACCTCTGCCCAGTGTTTCACCTGTGCCAGAACCCTGAGTGAGAAGACTATCTACTGCAAGATAAACTAGCGTGTGAAGGTTGAGGGCCCTGTTCACGGCAAGGTGGACAGATGGTGTACCTCTCTATCTGTGCCCCTAACAGAACATGTTAAATCCAATCCAAGTGTATCTATTCTGCTTGTTATAATGCTGCAAGTCACTCCATTTCAGACTAACACTGAACTATCAACAAAACAGGATTTATAAGTTTTTTTGTCATGAGACAATATTTGTTTCTATTGCTTGAGACAAATGCACAAAATGTATCCAGCATTTCAAATTTTAAGACTTGTATAAGGACCGTGCAGAGACTTTTACATGGCATACTCAGTGAGGACTTGTGAAATATCTAAAGCAAAATAATTGTAATATGTATATGTGACACAGAACAAGGTGACAAGATGGGACTTTGGGGATACAGAAACAGCTGTACTGTTTTCCATCTGTAAAAGTGAAATAGACTCATTGATTATGCTAAGGACAGAAACTTCACAGGCCTCATCCAAACGCCTTTGTTATTTATATGAACAGCAGAAGGTTGAATGAGAGAGAGCAAACTCAGGGTGCATAGAGTGATCTGGGGGCTTGTGTATATGCAGTAAATTACATTTATCACCCTTAAACTACAGATAATACAATTGTAACTTAAGTTCTGATTTGGTGATGTATTTTACCTGACCAGCTATTACAATTCTGAAGCCTTCCCAACTTCTTGAGGCTTCACTAAGATCATAATACATTATATGTCAAATCTTTCCAGTACTGTCAAGGGGAGTACATGAACTCTGCAATAGACACTACGTATCATTCAAACAGCTCTTACTTTCTGCACAATATTTAACTAATTGCATTAGTTTGATACTATATATTACTCTACTAGTCAAGAGCCTCATTTCCCATGTTAAAAATTAGGCATTCAAAGATACACTCATGTTGCCTTCTTTTTTTGATAATGGATTAAACAGTGAAGTTGCACTTTCCTTAAAGATAACTGAAATAGAGGCTATCTGAAAAGAAGTGTAGACTCTGTTGACATGAGTCTGTTCTTTAGCTGAGTGGGTAGAATTGACTTTTTAACATTCTTCAGTTAGCTAATAGATGAAAACAGTCCAGCAAATCCTTAAGAGAGGGGAAAAAAAGATGTAATCTGTACAAAATATTAACATGGAAGTTTTAGCTATGCTTGTAACATAACATCTAGAATGCACAGCTGAATGGTTAGTTACAACTCCCAAGCATCCAGAAATTACAGTTAAATGCACAAGCTGCTCTACTAAATTTCTCAGTGAATGACAACTTTTAACTATCCTATCCTCCAAGCACCATTAGTTCCCTTAGCAATGCAGCTCTTCGGTATGGACAGAGAACTCTGTTGAGTCTGTCTGAAAAGACTGTGTTGAAAAATGTGAATCGGAGAAGAAATACAGCCAACATTTTTTTCAAAGTAAAATAAAAAAAGAATCACACACAGCATAACTGAGTTTGGAAGGGATGTCTGAAAGTAACCAGTCCTCCTGCTCAAAGGCCAACAACAGAAGGCTGCTCTGGGCCGTGCCCAGCTGTGTTGTATATGTTTGCAAGGATGGAATTGCCATGATGTCCCTGGGCAGCATGGTTTAATTTTAGACCATTCTCAAGGTAATAAAGTTTCCTCTTATGCTTGAAAGGAATTTCCTGTATCTGAATTTGTACCACTGCTTCCTGTCCTGTGATGGGGAACCACTGAAAAGAGCCTGGCTTTATTTCTTTACTCCTCTTTGGCAGGTATTTATACACATGGGGGCTGGAGCAAAGCGTAGGGAATCAGTGAATCAGGAAATAGTCACTGTTTGTCACCTACAGCTCACATTTCTGCATTTAAATTGTATGAAATGCAGGCAACATACAGGAAATGTCTTCATCCAAATATTTGTGGTTAGATAGTACTTCTGAATCTCCAGGAAATTACATACATGTTTATATATAAATATAAATTATATTACATTAAATATATATGTGTGTATAATACATTTAATATATGTGTATTTTATATATATTTATATATAATATTATATATGTTATATATATCATAATTATATATTATGATGTATATTATATATATTATATATAATAATATTATATATATTATATATATATATATATAAAAACCTTTCCCCGCATTAATGCAAAAAGTAAAAACTTGTGAGGCCACCTGTAGTGGGCAGAATCTGGGGCCTTCTGATGTAATGTTACCTGTTGCACATCTGAGGAAGTAGCAATTAAAAGACAGTGGGTGGGGAGTAATAAAGTTTTAGTATACGAAGGACAGAACAGAATATCCGGTGAGAGAAAAACATCATTTGCAGAATAAAACACATATTTTAATGAGTATGACCTAGAAACACTTCAAAAACCATAGGCTTCATAGCACTTCTTTTTCAGTTTCATAAGATACCTGAAACTTAATCTTCTCGCATAGGAAATGCAAGAACTCTCTACGCTCTTTTTCTACTAAAGAGAAGTGGCATTGAGCTTCAATGAGTGTACAGTTACTTGTGGGCTTGCTGGGTAAGAGAAAATGTGTTGTGTGAATGTGGGACCTATGAAGTACTCATTCACAGCCTTTGTCTTTTCAGGAACTAAAAAGAATGTTTCAATAATTTAAAAGATAGCTTAACTAAAACTAATGATCATGTTTTATTGAAAGCCTCTTTAGATTCTACTCCGAAACCCACTCTCGTTGTTACTATTATTCTCTATCCAGTAACTTCAAACATTTTTTCCAGTTAAAAATGTTCTTGAATATATATAGCTACAGATTGCTGCACAGAACATGCTGCTTTTCAGCCATACAGAACAATACAGAATATTGAAACTAGAATTTATTTACTTTTTTAAACTGTTTTTGATTTTAGTTTGGATAGGTTTTTTCTTATATCAGGTCACAGGAATATATATTGCCAAAAAAGCATGGCAAAAATACCATACTGTAATATTTTTGTTTTTTAATATATATATATATATATATATAAAAGATTTTATACAAAATGTGAAAAACCAAAATCTCTTCTTCCTTAATACAAATCCTACTCTGCTTATAGGTGCTTCCTTCCTTGTGCCAGGTCATGGTGGTTTCCCAGCCTGTAAAGACTGGGTAACCAACAAACTGTTTACTTCACTGCATAAGTCATAACTACCACTAGGCAAGAAATAGAACTGCATCCAAAAAGCAAATGACAGAGAATAGCATGATAATTCATAATGCATTCAGTAAAAAGGCAACAGTATTCTATGTTTTCAAACAACACTGCACAGAAGCTTAAACTTCACTGAAGTTCCCGAAGTTTTTTAGGAAAGCAGTTAGAAACACAATGAGTTGGCTCTGTTTCAGGAGATTTCTTTTTCCCACTTCAGCTCTTAAAATAAAAAAAAATGAAAGATAAAATTCCTCTAATAAAATCCTCCAGAGGCCAGCTTTGCTAACAGTAAAACTATTAGTCTTCCCATTCTGGCTGTGAAAATGTGCCCTTGCAGCAACAGATACATTTTACAATTGCATCAAGCTGTTCTTTTCAGTGAAGAAAAAGAAAATTTTCCAACTACTTGTAAGCTCCAGATCATTAAAAATGATCCTGTACACACAGCTACCGGCAGCACTTAGAGTTAGTGTTTTCCCGATTCCTGTCTGCAAGCTTCAATTGCCCCTTTTAATTTTAGAGTACAAAGGTATTCTACAGATAAATTTTAGGTTACATTATAATGATTTGGAAGAGCTTGCACACATTTCTTTAAAGTTGGCTGATCCTTCAAAATGACACTAACACAATTTTAATCCAAGCAAATATCAAGAAATACTTCTGTGATCCCGTCCTTGTAAGCTCTAGCTTCACACATGGCACTTTCCATAAAGTTACTGCATCTTGTACTGGTTAAACCATTTTCCAAAAGGTTGGAAAAAAAAAAACAACCTCTATGAGATCCCCTTAATGTTATAAAAGATGTAGAAAAATCAAGAAAAATTAAGGGCTGCTGACAGTTTTCAGATGGAAAAAAAATGCAGACTCAAAGACGTCAAAGTGCAGGCCTATGCTTCATAATAAAATATAGCTATGAAGCTCTAACATACAGCAAAAAGTAAAAATGTCTTTTTGCTGTCAGACAAACCCCATGCTCTCAAACATCACAGGCCCTAAGTATGAGCCAGAGTCACAAGACTTTTGTAAGAGCAGAAGCAGGTAAAATAAGAAAAGAGCCCAGCTTCTAAAAGGGCTAAAAAATATTTTGGAGTTCAGCAATGTTATCAAATCCTAAGGGAATGACCTTACTTGTCAATACAAGGCAAGTGAAGTTCTAGTCCGAGAAAAGTCTTCCAGTCAGTCTTCTTGCCAAATCTCCCAGGGCTAAAAATACAGATAAATAAAGACAATCAGTAACTCAGCAGGCATCCACCAACCAGCACTGCCATTGCTGGCTCTCAGCAGCAGCATTTATTCTTACAGCAAAGAGCAAGAGATCTTCAGACCCATGCCTTTAAGTAATGGCCAAAACTCATTTACTTCAACCACCTAAACTGCCTCAAAAGCCAGTAAGTTGAGCCACTCCAAGTGGAGTGTACAATCTTCCTCCAGCCTTGTTTCACATATTAAGTCCCACTCCTTGTTTAGAATAAAACTAGACTGTCAGTTCATGTGCCCAAGGATTTCTCTGCTTCTTTGTGCTCTGCAGAGCATTCTCTCTCCTTTCCACCTGAAAACCTCCCAGGAACCTTTTTGCTCCGAGCCACACATCCCATTTCTTCTCTCTCACTGCACTGAGGAGGCCCCAAATCCACCCAGTTTCCTTCTCCACCCTATCCATTCTGTCATTACACACCTGTCACCTCAAAAGCCTGCCTCCCTTTTCCATTCCCTGTGAGGAGTTATGTATATATCGTCTCGTTAGGGCCAAATCATTATTTTCTTGCAGACAGAGAAAGCAAGTTTCACCTGAGTTAGCATTTTAAAAACAGAAAGGGGATGGTGATGCTTTTGAGCAAGACAGTAACCATTCTTTCAAGGTAACCCACTGACTGGTTTAGGTTCTTCAGACATGAACAAATGTGGAGCTGCTCCTCCAGTCACAACCATAATGAACAAAACTCATTTTGTTTGAAATGCCTGAACAGTCAAAGTTTTCAGATTTACCAGTGCTTCCAGAGTTACCATAACAGACACAGAGAAACGCCATTCAAAGTAAACTTTTCAATCAGCCAAGAAAATTAAAAAGAAGAATAAATGACACAATATTTCCAGGTTTATATTGCTGTTAATTCAAGCTGAAATGTAAAACAATGATAGAATGTAAGACTTCTACACTCTATCATTGTAATATGATTCTCTGTAATTTTAAATTACAGGTTTAATAATTGTACATGAGATTTGATAATATCACACAAAAGACATCAAATAAATGTGGGTTAAAATTACACAACTGAACTATCAGTAATAACATCTTCTTAAATCTAATCAGGCAGCTCAAAAATACAAGAGGGAAAAAATACCTAATAGTGAAACGGGAAACTAAGGACACATGCATTCAAAATTTCTTACTGTCAACCTTTATTAGTAGTAGGCAGGTAATCAAATTTCAACTACAAATGAGCTTCACATATGATAAACACTGCCCCAAAGAACTGATGATTTAAAAGACTGTCTGATGACTCAAGCATCAAGGTAGCATTTAAGTTATGTAAGAAAATAAAAAAAAATCAGTCTCTCTCTCTTATTTTTCTTCTTATGGCAACAGTTACAAAGGTATCCCCCTATCTGATTGCTGGGAGGACAGAGGCTAAAGAAATAGGAATTACTCTATGTTCTTCTAATTTCTTCCAACTAAGCATCTACTTTGGCCTCTCCTGGAAACAGAGATGTGACATTTGAGTACAGAATTTGCTTTCTCTGAGGCAATTTCTATTTTGGCTGGGAAAAGGAAAGAAGAGGAGGGAAGGGAGAGGTAACTAATGAACAGTAGAACAGGAATGAAAGCTTATTTGTAGCTCTTCTGCTGCATAGATCACAGTCTGCACAAAGCTGCATTCAGAAGCTTCTAGCAGAAGCTGGTGCCTGCGCTGTCAGGGCTGGTTAGCTGGCTGGCCACAGCCCAGCATACAGGAAAAAGAGTGTACACTGCCCCACGGAGCCATGAGGCCATGGTCAACCCTCTGTCCTGTAGCAACTTCTGCACCTGCAACAGCCCTGACATCGTGCACAGCTCCACGCTGCGCTGCCCAAGGCACAGCAGGAACCACACTGACAGGACTAGGTCCCCACCTGGTCATTCTCCCTCTTCCTTCCCCATGACTCCCGTATTTACACAAATAATAAACTTTCCCTTTATCAGCACCGTGGGACATGATAGGTTGGGTGTCTCTGAATACTCAACCTTCTAGCCTTCCTAAAACAAGGTGCGTCCTGCTTTCCTGCAAGTTTATCCATCAAGTAATAATGAAAGTCAGTATTTTCCCTAATTTCTCCTTTGAGTTTATGTTAATTTCACTGAGGCTTTATTGTTTAATAAATAAATAAATAAGTTTTTTTCAAAGATTTTTCTTAAAAATTAATCCTGAGAAAGTCAGGAAAACATACAGGCTTATGAATTTGTATCAGCATGCATTTGGGAGAAAAAAAACACCACAACTCTTATAACAATGCTTTAATGCTGCCTGTTTAATTAATGAGGCAAATTATCAACATTAATATAAAAACAAGCACTAATGCACCTTCTTCCCTGTATTTCTAATTGTATAAGTAGAACAAATCTTTCATTTTTAAATTTGGTAGGCCAAGAGATGCAGACCAGAAACCCATCATGAGCTCAGAACAAAATACCAGCCTGTATCTGACAGCAGGTGAGAGGGAGTAACAGTATTCACGTTTCTGTGGCTGTCCGTGCTCAATAGCACAGTAAAATACACAAACCATCAGACACTTATTGCTAGATGCTAAAGAAGTAATTATTATCATTAATACTATTTCTTTAAAATGATTGTTTTGATAGAGAAAATATGTTAAATGTTTGCGCAGCTTAGAAATATGTGTTTGAAGTGTTAAAATCCATAACAGATTAATGAGCAACATAAAAGTAGGATAGCTGGGAGTCAACAATAAATGGAGTACATAACACTTTTGACAATTTTCCTATTGCATGTAGCACATGCGTACATATGTCCACATTTACAAAGCTCTAGTGGTTGAATTAAATTAAATCATTTTCTAAGTGCTAAATTGGCCCATTTTAAGAAGCTAGACTGTCTGATGTATTTTAAAGAAAGTCTCATTAAGCAGTGGCCTCCACTTTTTTCTTCTTGAGATACTGTGAGATGCAGTTAATGATTTGAAAAAGAATCTGTAGGCTGCAACTAATGATCCGTTTGGGTCAAAGCTCCTACTGAACTTGTTTACTTCTATTTACACAAGACTTCATTGTCCTGTACAAAAGATGGTTATATTTGCTGGTCAGTGTCCCTTCACTGATAGGAAATTGGATCTGCTGACATTGCATATAATATGAAATTTATATATATTGGGGTGTCATAATCAAAATCTACTGTACTAAAATTGATATAGCTTAATACATATTTATATTTGTTAGTACTGCCATTAGATGCCAGGTAAATATATGTATATGTACACACACAAAAAGTAATCAAAGTAGAGAACTGTATCTAAAAGTCATTTCCCAAAAGTCAGCATGTGTTTGGATAGGCAGGTTTCCTACCAGATTCCTATATAAAATTTCTTGCAATTTTTTTTCATAGGGCAGAGCTCTTTTATTCTTATTTACTCTGTTTTGTCAAAATCTATCTTTTCAGATTTTCTAAGCGTCCTCTGGCAGATTACCCCTTAGCCTTAAACACCAGCTTGTTCGGTTCTAGAGTCTGTGAAGGGTAGTTATCCACTGTATCAGATCAGATGCAAATGTGCATATTTAGGAGTCTGTCCTGAGTAAATGGTTTTCTTTCCTGAAGATGAATTAACTAATGCAGAAGAACTAGTGAAACCTCATTTACTGTGTATATAGAGCTGGGTTAAAGGATGACAACTGTATTATACCACAATAGGACTTCCTAATTAGGAGGAAAAAGAAGATGGAGGTTAAATGTTTACTCCACATTTTTCTTCATTTTGTTATATGCCATGTGGAAAAGAAATTCCAGCTGTAACACACTGCTTCATTACCAGTTAGAATTACTCTCTTCTCCAGCTCTTTTTCTATATTACCTCTCTTTCTGTTTCTGATAACCACCAAATATACAGTTCTTCTAGAAATAGCCAGATCAGACAATCTTTCAAGAAATTGAAGGATTATGGTCTGAGCTCCTGATTGTCCAAATTGTTGATTGCCCTCCTATTAAGATTCTCATTTGATATAAATAATCCTGAACTTTATACCTTACCTTTCATTGGATTTCAACATACTTACAGTCTGTTCCCTCTTGTGGGATGCTATTAACCATCATTACAAACAACTTTTCATAAGGAATATAACATATCCTAACTCTCAGGAGCATTGTATCTGCATGTTGCAGGTACCTCTCTTCTAAATTATCCTCCCACTCCACTATTACCTCACCTCCCACTCTCTGCAGTAAAAACAAAATTTGTTTGATTTATAAAGGAAGTAAACATATTGTTTCAGTAGTTAATAATAGCATGAAATGGACTGAGTGCAGTTCAAGGATACATCTGCGCAACTGCTTGATCTATAATTTAACCATATTGTATTATTTCACTTTTACACTTTAATTGGCTTCTAAGGAAAGATAGAGAAACTTCATTTTCATATAGTTTATTCAAGATGGAGTCTTGATTTTTCTAAGACATAAAACATTTGACACAGTGAAGAAAAGTATGTCTCAGAGGGCACTGAATGACTGAAAATTGTCGTTATTCAGGCTCAACAGGAATGCTATTCCCTTCTTTAGATTCATATGAATAAATGAAAGTCTCCAATACTACTGTCTCCTTGTATTACTTGTTTTATTACTTATATAGTAAAATCAAAATATTACACATCTCCTTGTTCCATTTATTCCCAAGACACTCATGCCTTCACACGTTTCTGCAGTTCAGATATGTTTTGTCTCAGAAGTTCAGAAACAAATAATCCAACAAAATCTCAGCCTATTATAAATACATTTTTCATCTAGGTCAGTCTCCTGCACATGGTGAAGATACACAGTAGCTGGTTCCTTAAGGTGGTAGGGATATGGAAAGGGGGAAGGGAAAGGGGAATGGGAAGGGGAGGGAAGTTTTAGCAAAGAGTTACACTCCCCTGCCTGTTAAACTAGCCACTGGAACTGGATGTTCAGCTTCTACTAGTCTTTCCCTGCTGAGACTTTGAATCATAGCCCAATTAGAATTGGAATGGAGGTCACCTTGACTGAGTTCTTACTGAACTTCAGGCCAACTTTGATACTGCGATCAAGTCACTCAGGAGCTATGTTTTGAATATCATAAAAGAAGAACCAAAGAGAGATTAAGAATGTGCATTTGGAATTATTATATTTTTTTAAAGAATACCTGGTGCATGCTAGCTGCTGGCTAATCATGTGTATCAAAATCCTATTTTAATATTTTTACTTATGCTCATTTATTTAAAAACCTAGTGGAAAGGTTAGCTTCTAATTCATAACGCATTGCAGAAGAGCAAAAAATAATACAAAAATGATGAAACCATCATCTCAGCTTTCAATAACATAAGGATTTGGGACTTCAGGGAAAAGAAAAACACCTTTGAGGAACTGAAATTCAGTTTTAATGTAAACAGAGCATTCTTACCATCTTTTGTGTCACTTAATTTTAGCTAAACAAAATTAAAATTAAGATAGTACACATTCTAACTATGGAAAATGCCACAGCTTAGCTGGGAAAGCAAGCTACAGAAGAAACAAATGATTATGGCTGCTGAACACCACTTTTGAAGCTAGCAAGACAGATACTACTTCTCTGAAAAATGACTCAGCTAGTTAAGTTGGATGCAGACACATCTCTCCAGTCTAAATAAATCTTAAGACGGGGAATTTGAGGAAACTGATGGGATCACTCCAATGACAGCAGAGGAAAGATGAAGTAGTAGTGGAATGAGTTGCCTCTGTCTCATTCACTCTTATTTCCTTCCAGCCTCTGCATACAAAGGCAAGAAAAAAATATATGGAACAGCGGTGACAGTGCCAGCCCTGGCAGCAAGGAAGAAGAATTTGGCACCTGAGACCAGAAAAGTCTCAGATGCCTCACTGATACTGATTACCTTTCTCCTACTGTTGCCCCTAAGAGACATAGGAAAAGATTTGGTTTATTTATAATGCTGTGTATGTTGAAAACACCTTTGTTGACTTGAGCTCAACACATTTATAGGTTATTAAGCAAACGGGAATGTTCTAACAAAGAACAAGCCACTGGGGCATATTCCAAGCGAGAAAAATATATAAAAGCAGATGCTTACAATCAGTGTAGTTTGTTTTCAGAAATATATAGTAACTGCACAGTTATGGCAACCTTCTTTTATTGATTTATTCCACTTCTAAGAAACGTTTCAGAGGGACTGAAATGTTTCACGTATAGTTAATGGGATAAATAGCATTTTCACCTGTACTTCAAGGCATCCAATCCCTAGCTTGCATTGATGGGGACTAACAGACATTATCTTCTGACAGCTCTTCATCAGCTTATGAGGAAGAGTACAACAGAGGTTCCTATCAAAAATAATACTAAAAACTCTTCCAGCTACCTTACCCATGGCCTTGGAGAGAAAAAAAAAAGAAAAAAAACAGTTGATTATAAAAGATTGAGAGGCTGACTTGGGAAAAGATGGAAATAGGTGATGGAGCCTTTTGGCTCTTCATACATATAATTATGTCTGCATTCCTTACAAGTTGGATATCTAAATAAGATTATTTAATTAAGATATATTTACTGTGATTTTCATGAAGGCTCATATTACTTTGATCAAAAAGCACTCAGACTATATGGCACTGCTCACACGTGCAATAAGCTTTCACATTAGCCCCTCTCCAGTCCTCCCTGTTGATGTCTTTGGCAATATCACTTGATTAGCCCTACACAAATACATTGAGAATGTTTGTAGCCTCCTGATACATGCATGCATATGCATCCTCCTCTCCACTAATTACTCTGACCCATAGTTCTCACTCAATCTAAATCTCCTGCTGACACACTCATCCTGCTCAAAAGCACATAACTACTCCAATTCTTACAACTCTTGCCCCACATCTTTGCTTATTTTACATAAAGTATGTCCCAGTTTGTGAAAAGCTATAATAAATCAGTTCTGGTTAGAGTATCTGAACTCAGATTTGTTGGCATTTTACATTGAGTATGTCATATAATACTACTGTTACGAAGATAAAACATCACAAAGAATATCCTAACTGTAGATTTAGCTCTCTTATTTCCATAGGGAAGATTCAAAAACAAAAAGGGTAGTTAAAAATTAATAGAACTCAAGAACTCAGTCTGTCATCTAACATTTGTCCTTTTAGACTCCATACTTTATGACAAACTAAATAATTTACATTAACACACCATAGCAAATTTGCTCTATTTTACAGCATGTTAGCAATACTTTTTGAATGTAGGCTTGACAAAAAAATACAAAGTTCTCTGTGGTCTCTCAACTTTCTCATCAGAAAACATTTGTACGGATTCTAAATGTACTCAGCATCTCTGTTTCGCTTTTCTTTCTGCAACACATTATGGAAAAGCAGTAAAATTTGTCTTACCAAAGAAATTGATGAACCAGTATCGTAAATCACTAATCTTGATTCTGCAACATTGTCTCAAACCTAGAAGATAAATTAAGGACAGTTTTTTCCGTGTCCTCTTCTTATCTTCACATTTCAAAGAACAGAAACAGTCTCTCAAGATACATACAGAAGATATATCCATTGCTATTTTTAAATCCTTTGTTGACTTTTCCTACACTGCTTTGAACCAATATCCTTACCTCTCTGATACCATCCTAGAAAAGTACCACTCCCCTTTTTGTCATTTTTATTGAACAAAGAAAGACCTCAACATTCGTAAGAAATAAACTGTATTTTAGAGCATCACAAATATACATATTTCTCAAGTACTCAGAGGATTTGCATAGGTGTCAGAGCAGCAAATACTGCTCAATGCAGTGGGGTGTCCAGTGAAGGAAAGCAACCTAACCTGGAGTATAGAAATGTGCTTATTTTAGTAATAAATAACCAGCATAACAAAATGGAAGATTTCTTTATGAAGCAACCTCTGCAAATACTTTTTAAAATAACTTTCTCCTGAGATGAAGAAGAAAAAGCCTGCACACTAGGGCAGCTGCTATACTTGTAGAATTTATTAAGTTCAGCATAAATGCTAAGACTAAATGAGCTTCTTTAATTTCCATAATGAAATTGTTTTTGTAAAGTTAAAAATACTGTAATGAGGCCAAAAC
>JANHGO010000049.1:4389241-4428539 GCA_024606505.1 Aquila spilogaster
GATGGAACCCTGGGCTGAACACCTGCCTGCCGATGGGAAGTGGGGAATTAATTCCTTGGTTTGCTTTGCTTGCATGCACAGCTTTTGCTTTCCCTGTTGAACTGTCTTTATATCAACCCACGAGTTTTCTCACTTCTACTCTTCCGATTCTCTCCCCCATCCCACTGGCTGGGGGCAGTGAGCAAGTGGCTGTCTGGGGCTGAGTTGCCGGCTGGGGTTAAACCACGACAGGAGGGTAAAAGGTACCATTTGTATGACAGAGCTACGAAGTACTCATTTACAGAATCTCAGTCTTTTCAGTAACTAAAAAGGATGTTTCAATAATTAAAAAGATAGTTTAACTAAAACTAACTTTCATATTTTATTGAAAATCTCCTTTGATTCTATTCTAAAAACCATGTCAGCTTCCTTTTTACTCTTATTCTTCGTGTCTATCCAGTAACTTGTCATATTTACATTTTCCAGTAAAAAAAAAAAAATTCTCTTGAGCATACATACAGATTGCTGCACAACACACACTGTTCTTCACCTATACAAATACTCCAGATATAATATTGAAATAAGCCTTTTTTTTTTTTTTTTTAGTGTTTTAGATTTTAGTGAGAGGTTTTTTGTTTTGTTTTGGAGGGGGTTGTTTGCTTGGGGAGGTGAAGGAGGGGGTTGTTTTGGTTTTAAGATGGAAACCCTACTCCTAACCTAATCCTATTCCTATATCCTACCACAGGAATCTGCATCAACTAAAAAAGCTTGGCAAAAAAAAGAATAATGGCCCACCACACCCTGCATTAAGGTTTGATATACTGTACACCATGTAAAAATACATTGGGATATTACAAAAAGAATATTTTTATATAAGGAAAAAGATGTTTTGGTTTTCCACAAGACAATTACTCTACATTCCTGACAGATGCATCTTTCCTTGTGCCATGACATTTGTTCATGAACCTGTAAAGACTGAGGACCCATGGAACCGTCCAGGTTAATCCATAAGTCATAACTACCACCAGGTAAGAAAGAGAACTCCATCCACGAAACAAAAGTGAGAGTAGTGTGATAATTCATACTGCATTTAGAACAAAGGGAACCGTACTCCATACTCTCAAATAACACTGCATAGAAACTTAAACTACACTGATTTCTTGAAGTTCCTGAAGTTTTGCAGGAATGTGGTTAGCAATACAGTTGGCTCTGTTTCATGAGAGGTTTGGTTTTTTTTCAGTTCAGCTGTTAAAAAAAAATAAAATTCCTTTAATAAAATCCTCTGGAGGCCAGCTTTACTAGAAGTAAAACTATCAGGCTTCCCATCCTCACTTAGTAACTGTGCACTTGATGCAACTGTAAAATATATCCATTGCTGCAAGCTGTTCTTTTCAGTGAACTAAAAGAGAAAATTTTCCAACTATTTGCAAGCTGTAGATCATTAAAAATGATCCCATATGCACAGCCACCAGTAGCATCCAGAGTTACAGTGTTTTCCTGATTCCTTTCTGCAAGCTTCAATTATTCCTTTTAACTTTAGAATACAAAGACATTCTACAGATAAATTCTAGGTTACGTTATAATGCTTTGGAAGAGCCTGCACACATTTCTTTAAAGTTCGCTGATCCTTCAGAATGACACTGACACAGTTTTAACCCCAAAAGTATCAAATATTTCTGTGTCCCTGTCCTTGTAAACTCTGACTTCACACATTACACTTTCCATAAAGTTACTGCATCTTGTATAAGCTAAAGCATTTTCTAAAAGGAATAAAAAAAAAAAAAAAAAAAAAAAAAGAAAAAAAAATCAGTGAGGGCCACCTGATGTTTTAAAAGATGTAGGGAATCAATAAAGAGTAACTGCCTGGCTTCAGACAGTTTTCAGATGGGAGAAAATGCGAAGCGTAAGAACCTGTACTTCATAATAAAATATAACTACAAAGCTCTAACATACAACGAAAAGTAGAAATACCCATTTCCTTTCAGACAAACCCTGTGTTCACAAACTCTGTGGGCCTCAAGTATCAGCCAGAGCCACAAGACTTCTGTAAGAGCTGAAACGGGTAAAAAAGCCTGGCTTCAAACAGAGCTACAAAATATTTTGGAGTTGAGCGATGTCATCAAATCCTAAGGGAAGAGTCGCAACAAGTCAGCTGAGGTTCCAGTTGGATAAAAATCTTTCAGACAGTCTTCTTGCCAAGTCTTTCAGGAAAGAAAGGACAAACAACAAGCAGCTCAGCAGCAGTCTCTACCCACTGGCACTGCCGCTGCTGGATCTCAGCAGCATCATCTATTTTTATAAGCAAAGAGCAAGAGACTTCCAGATCCATGTTTTTAGGAAATGGCCAAACCTCATTTATTTCAACCATGTAAAAGCCAATAAATTGTTTTTCAGAAGTACTCCAATTTGAAGCCTGCTATCTGCCACCAGCCTTATTCCCCATGTTACAACCTGCGCCTTGTTTAAAATAAAACTAGATGATGTCACCTTACATGCCCAAGGATTTCTCTGCTTTCCTGTCCTCTGCAGGACACACTCTCTCTTCTACCTGAAGACCACTCAGCAACCTTCTTCCTCCCAGCCGCACATACCATTGCTTTTCCCTCACCATACGGAGGAGGGTCCCAAATCCCCATCCCCCATTTCCTCCGCCATCCAGTCCATATTATGATCACCCAGTCTTCCATCCCATCTGCCATGCCAGAAGCCTGGCCCCGCTTTTCTATCCCCTGTGAGGGCTTATGTACACCCAAATCACCTCCTCACAGTGCCAAATCATTCTTTTCTTGCAGACTGAGAAGCAAATCCATTATGTGAGTTAACGTTTTAAAACTGAAAAAGGGATGGTGATGCTTTTAGGCTGGAAGGTAACCATTCATTCAAGGTAACCACGGACTGGTTTAGGTTCTACAGACACAAGTAGACAGCAAAGTTGATGGTGCAACTATTCATCTACTCTTCCAGTCATCACCAAAATGAATAAAATTCTACCCAGAGATGCCCAAAAGAATTCTTAAAATTTCAGATTGACCAGTGCTTCCACAGTTACCATACCAGGGTCTTGCACAGAAATGCCATTCAAAGCAAAACACCATTTCAATCAGCCAACAAAGGAAAAAAAAAAAAAAAAAAAAGAAAAATCAAATGTCAAAATATTTCCAGGTTTATGTTGCTGTTAATTCAAGCCTAAATATAAAATAATGATACAATGCAAAACTTCCACTCTAACAGTCATTGTTTAATAATTCTCTGTAATTTTAAATCACAAGTTTAATAATCATATGTGAGAATGGATAATATAATAAAAAAGACATCAATAAATATGAGTTAAAATTACACAACTGAAAAATCAGTAATAATATCTTATTTAAATTTAAATAGGCAGTTCTAAAAAAAACTAGGGGAGAACAATAGCTAACAATTCAATGGGAAAATTAAGTAATGAAACATACACATTTAAAGTTTCCTGCTGTCACCTTTATTGTTATTAATATATCAATCAAACTATGATTGCAAAATGAGATTAAAGTATGAAAAACTCTGCCCCAAAGAACAGATGACTCAAGCATTAGGGTAGCATTTGAGAAAACTAAATATTAAATAAATAAATAAATAAAACCCTCAATTGCTGTCTTCCTTCCCTTCTTGCGGCAACACCATTGTGAAGCTATCCACCTATGAAATTGCTGGAAGAGAGGAGGGTAAAGAAATGGAAGGCACTGTAAGTTTGTTCTGTTAATTTTTTTCCATCTAAGCATTTGCTATTGGCCTCTCCTGGAGATGGGATACAGCATAAACCTAACAGCTTTTGTTCTGAACCCCCCATTACAGACATTCTTATGTCACGTTACGGTGAAAGAACTTACTTTCTGAGACAATTTCCATTTTGACTGAGAACAGGAAAGAAGAGAAGAGAACGGTACCAGTACACCGAAAGAAAACCTTATTTGTAGCTCTTCTTCTGCGCAGCTCACAGCCTGCACGCAGATGCCCGCAGAAGCTTCCAGCAGAAGCTGGCACCCGCGCCGCCAGGGCTGGCTTACTGCCCGCTCACACCCCGACTTCCAGAAAAAAGGGTGGATGCTGCCCCGTGGAGCCTTGGGACCTCAGCCACACTGCTGTCCTACCGCAGCTTCGGCACCGGCAACATCCCTGAGCCTGGGCAGAGCTCCACACCGAGCCGACTATCCAAACGCAGGGGTGGGACGGCGACGGGATTCACATCCCCGTCTGGTCCAGCTCCCTCCCTCCCCAAGACCCCAACGTTTACATTAGTAATAAGCATTAACTTCATGGGCATCATGGGAGGTGCCAGAATGGATGTCGCTGAACACGTCTCCTGCTCGTAGCCTTCCCAAAGCAAAGTGTGACCCGCTCCCCTGCAGATCTATACAGTGAGTTAAGTAATAATGAAAGTCATTTTTCCTAATTGCTCCTTTGATTATATGTTAACGTCACTGTGGCTTTATGGTAAAAAAAGAAATATGGTAGATTTTTCAAGGATATTACTTTTAAAAAAATCCTGAGAAAGTCAGGAAAATACATGGGATTACAAATTTGTATCAGCATTTATTTGGGAGGAAAAAAAATAGCAATTCTTACAACCATGCCTTACTGCTGCCTATTTAATTGATGAGGCAAACCTCTCAACATTAAGTGATATATAAAAATCAAGCACCAATTCATAGAATACACCTACTTCTGTGTATTTCTATATATACATAGCACAAATCTTTCCTTTTTAAAACCCGGTAGACCGAGAGATACAAACGAGAAATCCATCATGAGCTCAGAACAAAATACTATCCCAGATTTGACAACAAGTGGGAGTAACAGTGTATTCATGTTCGTGTGGCCGTGCATGCACAACAGCACAATAAAATACACAGACTAAGAGAAATTCATCCCTGGTTGTTAAAAGAATTATTCATATGACAAGTTAATTTTGATAGAGAAAATAAGATAATCATTTGGGCTGTTTAGAAATATGTGTCTGAAGTGTTAAAGTCCATGACAGATTAATAGGCAAAATATAGGCAGGACAGCTGAGAATTTACAGTAAATTAAGTATATAACACATCTGACATTTTTCCTATTGCATGTAACACACATATACATATATACTCATTTACAAAGCCCTAGTGGTTGAATTAAATTAAACCATTTTCTAACTCCTAAATTGGCCAATTGTAAGAAGCTAGGCTGTCTGATCTATTTTAAAGAAAGACTCATTAAGCAGTAGCCTCCATTTCTTTCTTTGCAATACACCGTGAGATGCAGTTAATGATTTGAAAAAGAATCTGTAGGCTGCAACTAATGATCCATTTGGGTCAAAGTTTCTATTGAACTTGTTTATTTCCATTTACAAGAGATCTCAATGTCTTGTACAAAAGATGGTTACATTTCTTGGTCAATGTCCTTTCACCGATAGCCCACTGGATCTGTCGAGACTGCATATCAAATGAAACCTGTGTATCATATAAAATTTGCATATTTTGGGTTGTCCTAATCAAAGGCCTACGCAGTAAAATTGTTTTAACTTGTTGATTAAAGTGTAATCTAATACTTCGCTGCTTGGAAAGTACTCATAAGGAAGAGATTTTTCTAAAGTTACTTTGTCTTCTGCATACACACAGGATAATTGTGGAAAGCCTGCTAGATACTTGTTTTTAATATGATAACTGCTTCAAGGCAGATTTACATGAATCTGGTTACATAATAAACAATGAAGAGAGTCATGATGAGGAGAAAAGGGGTGATTAAGCTGGCATAAGCAGCCCAACTGTTAAATGCATAACCACAACAGAAAGAATTCCCTACAACTCTAGGTAGAGGACAGACATTAAAGTGATACTGAACTTGCAGGGGTGGAGAGGGGAGGGTAGGGAGAGCTCTACCAGAGCAAAGGACCGGATGAAGGGGAAGGGCTGCAACTATTTTCACTAAGTAGGATACAACAGGTAAACATTTTCCCATTCATTTCCAAAGCCATATGTTCATGACCACACCTGCTCTGAGGAAAGGCTTTTGTTTAAAGAAACCACTGAATTTGCCATATCTGAACACCATCACATTGTTCATTATATCTAACATAACTTTTTCACCAGACTTCTTTAACTGGGAGCCTAGCTGGCCAGTCAGCATTTAATTCTGTCCTCCTTTCCAATTTTCTCCAAAGCTACCTGATGAACCAACACCAGAATTCCTTAAAAATCAAGTTTTATTACTCCTTCATTCATTGATGTTGCCATCAGATGTCACGTATATATACACATACATACACACACACATAAGTATATATACTCATGATAAATCTCACACCAATTTTGATGTCAACATTTCAACCCAAAAGGACTTTGCTGCAACACTGCTAACCTTTTTTCCTTAATGGAAACCAAAACCAGTCAAAGCAACGATTGTAAACACAACAGAGATGAGTCTAGAAGCCATTTCTTAAAAGCCAGCATTTGTTTTGATAGGTACGTTTCCTACCAGGTTGCTATGAAAAACTTCCTGCAAAGATATTTTTTTCAGAGGACAGAGCTCTATTATTTTCATTTGCTCTCTCTTGCCAAAATCTGTCCTTCCAAATTTTCAGAGCTTCATTCAGCTGGTAACTCTTCAACCCGAAACAGCAGCTTGTTCCATTCTAGAAAAATATATTACATGACTCTGTGAAAAGTAGTTGTTTACTGTATCAGATCAGATGCGTATGTGCATACTAAGGGATGTGTTCCAAGCAGGTGGTTTTCTTTCCTGAGGATGAAACAACTGATGCAGAAGCAGCACTGGCACTACTGGACCCTCTTTTTTACTGAGTAGACAGAGTTGAGTTAAAGGATGGCAGCTCTGTTAAACCACAATAGGACATCCTAACTAGGAGGAAAAATAAGATGGAGGTTAAATGTTTACTCTCCATTTTTCTTCATTTTGTTACATGCCAGCTGGAAAAGAAATTCTGGCTGGAACACATTGCCTCATTACCAGTTAGAATTACTATCTTTTCTCCAACTCTTTTCTACATTATTGCCCTTTCAGTTTCTGATAACTACCAAATATACAGTTCTAGAAAATAGCCGTCAGACCACTCACTATCTTTCAAGAAATTGAAGGATTATGGACTGAGCTCCTGACAAAATTGTTGATTGCCCTCCTATTAAGATTCTCATCTGATATAAATGATCCTGAACTTTATATCTCAACTTTCATTGGATTTCAGCATACTTACAGGCTGCTTCCTCTTGTGGGATGCTATTAACCATCATTACAAACAACTTTTCAAAAGGAATATAACATATCCTAATACTCTGGAGCACTGTATCTGCATGTTGCAGGTACCTCTATTCTAAATTATCCTCCCACTCCACTATTACCTCACCTCCCACTCTCTGCAATAAAAACAAGATTTGCTTGATTTATAAAGGAAGTAAACATACTGTTTCAGTAGTTTATAATAGCATAAAATGGACTGAGTACAGTTCAAGGATACATCTGCACAACTGCTTGATCTATAATTTAACCACATTGTATTATTTCAGCTTTACACTTTAACTGGCTTCAAAAGAAAGCTAGAGAAACATTTTTTATGCAGTTTATCCAAGATGGAGTCCTGATGTTTTCCAACACATAAAATGACATCTGACATAGTGAACAAAAGTAAATCTCAGAGGACACCAAATGACTGAAGACTGCCATTATTCAGGCTCAACAGGAATCCCATTCTCTTCTTTAGATTTGTATGAATAAATAAAGATCTCCAATGCCACCATCACCTTATATTACTTGTTTCACTACATATAGAGTAAAAAAATCAAAATATTACAAATTTCCCAGTCCAGTTTGTTCCCAAGACATCCACGTCCTCACACATTTTTTGCAGTTCAGACAAGTTCTGTCTCAGAAGTTCAAAAAAACCCCCAATCCAACTAAAATTCAGCCCATTAAAAATAATTTTTCAGCTAGATCAGTCCCCTGTTCACAGTGAAGCTACACAATGGTTGGTCCATTAACCAGGTAGAGATATGGGATGTCCACAGAGAAAAGTGGAAGAGCAGGAGAAAGAAAAAGAATTTTAAAAAAAGAGAAAGGGAGAGAAAAAGGAATAGCACACTGCTGTGCTTTTGGTGGTAGTGCCAGCTCAGGACCATGAGGAATTCACAGAATTAGTTTCAGGTCACTGCTTATTTGTGGCGCTGCTTCTCCCAGCTGTTTAAAGCAAGTTTTGGTGAAGAATTATGCTTCCAGTTAAACTAGCCACTGGAACTGGTTGTCCAGCATCTGCTAGTCCTTCCCTACTGAGAGTTTGAATTATAGCATAATTTGGGTTGGAAGGGACCTTGGAGGTCACCTTGACCAAGTTCTCACTCAAAGCCAGGCCAACTTTTATGCTGCATCAGGTCACTTAGGGCCATGTTCAGTCAAGTTTTGAGTATCTCTAAAGAAGAACTGAAGAGAGATTGAGATTGCGTTTGTAATTTAAGAGAATACCTGGTGCATGCCAACTGCAGGCTAATCATTTGCACCAATCCTCTGTTTTAATATTTTTATTTATGCTCACTTATTTAAAGAGTCAGTAGAAGCACCAGCTTCTACTTCATATCACATTGGTGAAGAGCCAAAAATAGAGAGCAAAACGATGAAATCAACACCTCAGCTCTCAATAACATAAGGATTTGGGGTTTCAGGAGAAAAAAAAAAACAACACCTTTGAAGAACTGAAACGCAATCATTTTAAGGGAAACAACTTTCTCACAGCCTTTTGCATCACTTCACCTTAGTTAAATAAACAAACAAAAAAAGATAGCACACGTTCTGACTATGGAAAATGCCATAGTTTCACTGGAAAAGCAAGCTACAGGAGAAACAAATTATTATGGCTGCTAACACCACCCACTTTTGAAGCAAGCTAGACAGATACTTGTCTGAAAAATGACTCAGCTAGTTAAGCTAGATGCAGACACCTCACACCAGTCTAAATAAATCTTAAGACAGGGAATTTGAGGAAGCTGATGGGGCAGTTCGAGTGACAGCAGAGGAAAGATGAAGAGCAGTGGAATAAGGTTGCCTCTCTTTCATTCATTCCTATTTCCTTCCAGCTCCTGCCTACAAAGGCAAGAAAAAAATGGAGCGGTAGCAACAGTGCCAGCACCGGCAGCCAGAAAGAAGAATTTGGCACCTGAGACCAGAAAAGCCTCAGGTGCCCCACTGATACTGATTACCTTTCTCCTACTGCTGCCCCTAAGAGACATAAGAAAAGATTTGGTTTATTTATAATGCTGTGTATGTTGAAAACACCTTTGTTGACTTGAGATCAACATATTTATAGCTTATTAAGTAAACAGGATCATTCTAACAAAGAACAAGCCACTGGGACATATTCCAAGGGAGAAAAATACATAAAAACAGATGCTTACAATCAATTTAGTTTGTTTTCAGAACTATATAGTAACTGCACAGTTATGGCAACCTCCTTTTATTGATTTATTTCACCTTTAAGAAACATTTCAGGGGGACTAAAGTGTTTCACATGTAGTTAATGGGATAAACAGCCTTTTCACCTGTACTTCAAGGCATCCAATCCCTAGCCTGCATTGCTAGGGACTAAAAGATATTATCATCTGACAGCTCTTCATCGACTTATACAGTAGAGTACAGCAGAGTGTCCTGAGTAAAATCATACTAAGAACTCTTCCAGATACCTCTCCATTCCAAAGGGTACATTTCATTACCACACACTGAGTCTGAAAAAAGTAGAATACACAAAACAGATTGAGAGGCTGACTTGGGGAAAAAAATGGGAATAAGCGATGGAGCCTCTCTAGCTAGTCACACATGTAAACCTGCATTACTTCCAAGATGGATACGTAATTAAGAGTACGTAATTAAGACACATTTATTAGGATTTTCACAAAGGCTCATATTACTTTGATCAAAATGTGCTCACACAATATGGCACAGCTCACACATGCAATAAGCTTTCACATTAGCCTCCCTCCACCCCTCCCTGCTGGCATGTTTGGCAATATTACTTGACTGGCTTGGCACATAAATATGTTGAGCATGCTTGCATACTCATGATACATGCATGCATACATAATGTCCTCTCCACTCACTACTCTACCCATACCTTTCACTCAGGTTAAAATTCCCATTCATACAGTCATTGTACTGAAAAGCACACAACTACTCTGTTCCTGAAAGCATTATGTACTGTAACCACCCCTCCTCACAACACCTGCCTCACCTCTGCTCATTTTATGTCAATTATAGCATAATTTGTGAAATGCTATAATAAAGCAATCTTAGGTAGAGTACTGGATACCATGACCTTGGATTTGTTGGGATTTTCTGTTGATCATGTCCTGCACTACTACTACTTTAATGAAGGTAAATCGTTATTAAGAATATCATGAACATAGGTTTAGCTCTCTTCTTTCCATTGGGAAGACTCAAAACCAAAAAGGGTAGTTAAAAACTATGAAAAATCAAGAACCCAGCCTGTCACCTAACAATGGTCCTTCTAGGCTCCCTACCTTACGACAAACCACATTATTTACATAACATACTCAGTAGCAAATTTGCACTATTTCCTATTTTGGTTATTCATTTTTCAGTATTGTTTGCAAATACTTTTGACTGTGGAGTGACCAAATGGTCTCAGTGGCCTCTCTCCTTTCTCATCAGTAAACATCTTTAGACAATATAAGTGTTTGTCAGCATCTCTATTTCACTTTTCTTCCTATAACACATTATGGGAAAGTAGTTGTCCTCTTCCCTTTTTCACGTTTTAGAAAAGCACAAAGTCTCTCACGGTGCAAACAGAAGATATATCCATAACTAATTTAAAATACTTGGTAAGATTTTCTTGTACAACTTTGAACAGAGATCCTTAACTTTTACTGCAATCCTAGGAAAGCACTGCTCTGCTTCTTGTCAGTTGTATTGAACCGTGAAAGATTTCAAGATTCTTATGAAAGAAATTATATTTTAGAACATCACAAATATAAAAATATCTCAAGTACCTGGAGGAAAACTGCAGAATTGACCATCCCTTGTACATGGGTATCAACGCAGCAAATGCCGGTCAATGCTCGGATGTTCAACGAAGGACAATGACCTACAAAGGAGTCCAGAAATTTGTTCATTTTAATAATAAAAAACCAGTATATCAAAATGGCACATTCCTTTATGAAATAGTCTCTGCAAATACTTTTTAAAACAACTTTTTAAAACAACTTTTTACTGAGATAAAGAAGAAAAAGCCTGCATACTAGGGCAGCTGAAATACTTGTGGAATTTATTAAGTTCAGCATAAATGCGAAGACTAAATGAGCTTCTTTAATTTCCATAATGAAATTGTTTTTGTAAAGTTAAAAATACTGTAATGAGGCCAAAACGGTGTGCTTTCAGAGACTCCCATGGTGAAACAAATGAGATTTTAGCTTCTCTAATTGGGCATACTGCAAGCTGGGCTTGATGCTGTCCTCAGCACAGGATGTTTGTTATCCCTAACAAAAAGAGGTCTACAGCTGTCAGCATAATACCATATAGCTTTTCTGAAGCCAAGCCATCAGGAGGAAGGCTGCTGCTCTCTGACTGGGACCACCCAAAGGGAGAGATCAAGTAGAGAACAGCTCTACTCTTCCCTGATTAAGAAGTTATTCGTAAGGTAATTTGTTTACAGCTATCACAGAGAAGCTTTTGAAGCAAGGACTGAGTATTCCCAGAATCCTCTAAGAGAATTTTATTTGATTAAATAATGAATATGGATATTCCCTCATTCTTTCATTCCCACCCACCCCTTTTCCCCTTGCTTATTAGATCTCATTACCTGTCAATGCAGGCCTTCGGAGCCTGCCTGTTCCAGCAGGAAAAAGAAAAACGTTAGAGGCATTGTGTTGTGTCTGTATTGCCAAAATCTGCTGGTTTGCTGCCATGTGCAACACCACAGTGCCGACCTCCAAGCCTTTAAGAACTTTAGACTCATTTTGAATAAATATTATTTTCATTTTTCCCCTCCACTTGTTTTCAGGTGTAAGCAAGAGAAAAAAATACCCAACTTAACCATTTTGCAGCAGTAAAAAACAGCCAGTTAGTTCTTTCACAACTAAACCGTGACCTCATCTTTGAAGCAAGAACAATAATTCTACAGAGGAAGACAGCTGAATACTATTCAGGGTTGAAACAGAGGGAATGTGACCATACATACTTTAAAAAGCTAAACACAAGGCTATTTAATTCTAATTAGTTACATGAGGAAGAAAGACTTCCCTACGAACGCAGACTGATGGAGATTATTACTCCTTTGCTCTAAACCTAAGCCATCATTGTGAGATCAAACTGTTTAACTCATGCCAGAACACTTTACTGGACTAAAAATGTCAAGCCATAATTTTAAAGCGACTTCCTTACTTACTATTTTAATTTTACTATAATGATTCTATTCATTCTTTCATTGTCACATTCAGAACGTTTACGTATTTTTATATCTAGCCTTTCATTCCTTTCCTGGTTTTCTGCTCTGCTTTCACTCCTCAAGCATTCAATTGTCAACCTGCTACAAAGAAAAATGGGGTTTCTTTTTACAGAAAGGTTTTCGGAAGCTTGGTAGTTACCACATGTTCCACAATTCACCCCTCTGCTGACTCATAAAAATATAGGGAATATAGCCTTTATAATGAGAGCGCAAAGCATTATGATGAACAATAAATAGAAATTAATTAGAAGTTCAACAGAGGTTAAAAAAGCAATACAAAAATTGAAGGCACAGTAAAAATAATAGTATTATAGGAAAAAATTTAAACCATCAAAATCAATGAATTTTTGCAAATGGATTTCACCTTTTTGCTTAGGTTTTGGAGAGTGCAAAAGAGTGTAGCAGAACTGCACAGAAGGAACGAGAAATAACGTTCTCCCTCAGCAGTCAGAATGTTGCCAGAATTGTATAAGGCATCCATTTTAAAATATATCTTAGCAGGTAAAAGTTTAGAAACTCTTGTGAAATTATGCTCTTCAACATACTTCCAAGACCCCTGTGTACTGCATTAATATTTTGTAAGGGAATGTAGGGAAATATTAGCAGGAGATAAGTGAATCATTAAGTTTTGTCACTTTAATTCGAACTTTATTCATTAAAGCCTCCCAAACAACCTCTACAGTACATGAATCAGATTTAAATAATGAGATATTTTAATTAATTTGAACTTGGAACTTCACTTTGGATCACAGAAACCTTCTTAGAGGATGTTCAGAAGACCAGCATGGGGTAAAAGCAAACTACCACATTACTAGAAGTTCAAAGAAAACATATCTTGAGAGCCTCTTACAAAAACAAGGATGATTCCAAGGAAAAATAAAGAATGGGAAATTTATGACAAGCTTTTGTACAACTGATTTTAAGAGTATCCAAGAGTACCTATCTTTGTGTCTACTATGACACAGTAGGCTAGACAAAAATTATATGCTTACTACATACAGTTTATTAGTATGGGTAGCGAATTATCCAAAGTATATCCTTTTAGGTTTTGAAAGAGCATAGAAAGTCTGAGCAACTCCTCCCTGTATGCCTACATAACACCGTAAAAGATGTTGTTATGCTGTGTATCTACAGTAGCTGAAACAAGGGTCTAGATTATACAGCCTAAGGGACAAACGTAAACATTAAAAAACTAACTGCCTCCTGAAATAGGCATAAGATAGATTGTAACTGGCAACTGGCTGTCAGTTTTCAGAAACAACAATACCAAATGATGATGTATTGAAAAGAAATTAAACAATATATAGAAATACGCATCATCTCAGTGTTAACAATTATTCTAAAACAGTTTTTTGGTAGACCATTTAGATCTGAATTAAATTTTAAGACATAACAAATCTACTAATTTATTTCAGTTAGCCCTTAAAACAATGGGATATCTTCTAAAATCTTTCTCTTACGATTGCATGATAGAAGATGAAAATGTTTAAGTGCAAAATATCTTTGCTCCACTGTTTTCCTTTTACGTATAGTTACTACGATGAACAAATTACATTGTCCCATTGATAGGCACATCTGAACAAGATCTATTTTGACACAAAGCAAATAATAAATCTCTCCCTGTAATGAGTTCTGCTTTCTAATAAATTCACCCATTATTTTAGCCTAGAAGATTAAATGTTATAAAATCTATAATAGGAAGCACACACAAAATGTACATACATATATACAAACAAACAAACTTTGGGGTTAAACCACATCTTGCTATTCGCGTTATTTCACAAATAACATGTCACCTTTATTTAAGCTGATCAGACCAGCATTTCTTTTCTATCAGCTGAAGCATCTAATTTACTTTCATTGACCATCCAGCAGTATAATGTACCACCTGCTTATTGTGATTCTCTCTGGCTAGACAGTTAAAAAAAAAAAAAAATCCTTTTTCTCCCCCATTCTGTAATTTAACTTTGTACAAATGTAATCTTAAATTCTTCAATTCTCTGAGGCATTCTGTGAGTGGAAATGCTGGGATTTTTACAGCACCACATCTGTGCATGCACATTGTGATTAATATAAGACAAATCCTTCAGGCATATTGCAATTGATGCAGCAAAGCTGAACTTAATTGAAGCACTGCAAAATTACCTGTTTTTTCAACTGCTAATCTATTTGTTCACAGCCAGACAGGTATAGAAGATTAAGCACTTCTTTCATTGCTCTATGGAAGTAGAAGATGCACATATGGTGGTAAAAGGGCAGAAAACAGTGTTATAATAGGTTCTAATATTTTGGAAATAATTTGCTTTCCAGTCCAGTTCAATATTTTAAACAACTTGATATCCTTTAGAAAGTCTAAGTCATAATTAGATGAGAAATCCTATCTAGTCAAGTTTTCTTTGCTATTTTTGTCCCCAGCTAAGACTATTTCTATTGATCTGTAAACATTCACAACCCCACCAAATGCTAGTTCATACTTAATGCTGAAAATCAGAAAAAGGAGCCAGAAACATGTTATGTTCAGTCTGCTACTTCATTTTGGGTTAAGAGACTACAGTTTTGACAGTAGGGCCATCTGCTGTTAACTTTCCTTCTCATCATAATACCAGTCCAGTCAAAAGCAATTAAGTGTGTTTTGCCATTATAATATGTAGATAATTATGATAAATTACAGTTTTTAAATCAGCCTCAAATTATGCATATGGTAGGTATTTTCCTTGCAGTTACTGATGTAAAAAATATTCCTGCATTTGCAAAATATTTCAGCTATTTTATTGATGATGTTATTTCTGTAATGAGATATCTACAAGGAAATATCTTAGGCACAGAGCCTGACAGTCATTAGAAATCTATTTATATCTCAGCAAGACATTTTGCCAAGTAGATAGAGTCGTAACATTCTGCTCCGCCATTATACAAAATACTGAGAAAATGGTCTATTTTATTGTGTGACAAAAATCAAAAACATACGCAAACACAAAAATCAACAGCCAGAAGAATATTTCAGGTTTTGTTACAACATGGAATTAATCAAGAGTCTAACATAGGCTAAAGCACCTGATAAAAACATCACTTTAAGAACTACACACAAACGCTGTTTTCTGTTGAGCTCCCATTGACATTGCTCAAGTGCCACCCAGGATTAGCCAGGCATAAATAAGCAACCATTCCAAGTGGAGTCAATAAAAATTCCTCCTCTACTGTAACACTGGATTTATCTTGAGGGTACTTTTGGAGGGAGAGGGGAGGATACTGTCATACTTTATCTGAAGCTTAACTGAAAAATCACCACTGTTAATACTTTAATTTTTTTTTTTTATAGTGTTTCCTCAGTATTTTCTTGCTAGTGAATGGACTTCTTGAGAAATAATCAGTCCCTACAATGCGACCACATGCTTTTCATGACCACACCAGCACCAAGTGATAATCCAGGACCCTTTGTACATCTAATTCTCACCAGGAATGCGCTACCTGCCATGAAAGCTGGCTCACAAATCCTGAGCACTAACGGCAACCGGCAGCACCTAAGTCATGGCCAGCCGCAGAGGAACAACAAGGTGGAGAGGAAGGCAAAAAACCCCATGACACAATAATGTGGGCAGCAGCAGAATCAAACCTCAGCTCTGTTAAACGCACGGAGATGGTGTCTGTCTGGCAATGGCCTTATCACCTTCTCCTCATTATGGCCATGCAGTGTTCAAATACAAGTCAGAGAGATAAAAGTTAGCAAGAGATAACTATCAATTCAATTGACTTCAAAAACTTGTAGTCAAAGACATGAATGGTATGAATTGATATTTAAATCTTTTCCCTCAGACAATGCAGCAGAGCAGTACTTCCATGAAGCAGCGATACAGAAGGAAAACCAGTGGCCAATATATGCTCTGCTGAAATGTCAGCTAGCTTGCTCTTCAGCTGTGCTCCCAATCACCACGTAGATTCAGAAACAGGAGATATCAACAAAACAATAGCAGAATATCCCTATCTGTGTCTTCTGATTCTGAGCACTTCAAGACAGGAAAGGATAAGATCTCTAACCAAAAGGAATGGAGCCTTTATATAATTTTGCTCAGAGAATAGATGTGTTTTCTCTCCACATCTTTCTGGTAGCTGAGTCACTGCCGTTAGCAGCTGCCAGTGCGTTACCATACTTTTTTCTCCTTGGCAGGACAGGCAAATTGCTCCCCACAGAGCAGATGCCAGTCAACATGGCAAAAGGAACTGTGCTGAGCATAATTTCTCTTCCCATAACACTAAGTTGTTTTCAAAATGTTTGGTTTCCATCAGACCACTGCTTGGGGTGAGCTGCTGCTTCTAGATTTGTTTTCTTTCGAGCATAACATTAAGTTGTACTCAATTTCCATAATCAATTAAGAAAATGCAGTGGATATTTTTATTTCAGAACTGCTACAAAATTTAACAAACCATTCAACTGAAAAAGCTCTTGTTAAAAAAGCCATTGAAAACTTAATGTTTAGCTAATTTATGTTTACAAGATTAGTTTTGCAAGGTATCACAAAACCTAAATTTTACTACTCAATATAGTTCTGTACCAAGGATTTCAGAAGAGGGTATTTGGATTGCATGGCTTCATGTCTAACACAGCAAGACATTGCAGTTTTGAGTGGGGAGAGCTGGATGTAGCCTATAAACGGCAGTATATAAATATATACACATAGAAAGTCTATCAACACCTTAGCTGCTGCTTCAAAAGAAAAATTTTTGCCCTTTGTAAAAAATTCCATTTTCTGAATAAAAACAAGAACTGCAGTCTCTACTTGACTAATTAACTTGAATTCATGCACGAGCCAGCGTACCCTCAGTCACTAATGCAGGTGTCTGTTCAGAAGCATGCAGAATGACAAAAATATTCACTGAAACTTTCTGGAAGCAGCAATGCTGATTTCTACCTCCTTAAAAACATATGTCAAGATCCAGAACAGCTAAACAGAAATGCAAATAAAATTCAGCAAGAAAGTCTTCCTTTTAAGCAGAGAATTTCTCAGCATACTTTTACCACCAATCTGCTCTCAAAAAACAAATCTTACAAGAAAATATAATTAGTACCATAGCTAGAACTAATAATGAGTTAAAGGGAGATTGACTTAAACAACACAACAAACTAAACAGACCTGGGGAGGCCATCTCAATGGGGACGTTTCGGTTTGGTTATAGTATTGTATGTGCATTTTTAGTGTTGCATGGATAGTGACTGGCATGACTGTATTCCAGCTAAGAAACACTAACCCTGAACTAAAGTTCTGGTACCTCTAGTTTGCAGACAAAATTTTCCTTTTCTAGCACTCTGTATTCCAGTTGTGGGCCAAAAAGATGTCAAGGTAGGAAGCCCATCCACAAGCACTTACAATAGGGAATAAAATTTGAGGGTACCACAGCACTTGAGTAATTCCCCAGCACAGCTACAGGTGCCAGCACATACAAATCTAGGGAGGAAAAGGGAAAAAACCCACCAAACAAAATTCTTTCACTGCTGTCCTCTAAAATCCTTACATTTGAGAAGTGAGAATGTTATTAAACCAGGTAAGATACAAAGGACAACACCTGCAAAACATTAGCCATCATTAATGCCTAAGTGACCCGTTTTGGCAGCTAAGGCAGAGTGAGATGTGCTCCCTGGAAACCGATGCCTTGGTGCTCTACGTCAGCAGAACGAGAGCCTGGATCTCTGTGAATGCATCAAGCTTCTAGCTGGTCTTCAGCAACCGATTTGGGAAGTGATTTTTTTTTTTTTTTTTTTTTTTTTGTAAGATGGACAGCAGATAGGATGTTTGAGTGAATCCCTCTGGCACTAATCTCTTCTTAAATCTAAATAGTGAGATGCAAATACAGTCAAAAACTTGAATTCTCTGAGACTAAACTTAAAAGATACCAGTGTTCACCACATTCACTTACATCAACTGTATTTTCAAATTTTGTCAAAGCGCCTATTAATCTCACTTCCATGGCATTTCAAACATTTTCCACAAACTCTACTGCAAGTTGTAAAGATCTACTGCAAGTTGTAGTGTTCAGTAATGACTGAAAAACCCTGATATCTTTGATTAAAAAAATCAACTCCCCAATTTTATTCAACATTGAGGTCTTCTGCATCAAATAAGCTGTGGCGCAACCCTCTACAAGCACTCAGAAGGAACTATTAGCATTTAATAACCATCTTTAACTCTTTTCTGTAACTGCTCCCTCTCTTTTGGTCTGTTATCCCTCAAGAGTGGCTTCATCTGCCTGAAAGCACGCTTCTGCCATGAGCCCGGCAGCCAAAACCCCTGCAGCACTGGGAAGGAAGTACAAAGCAGGGTGGAGAAACCTCTGGCATAACCTTTCAAAAAGATACTGCATCAATCTTGCCAGGACTGTCAAAGACGCCAACTAAGGTGGGAGAGTGATGTCCAAGCACACAGAACAATGGTAGGAGGATAAAAAAAAAAAAAAAAAAAAAGCTAAATTCACCTATGTTCGGTGTACATAAAAAGGAGATAAACTCAACATCATTTAAATGCCACTGGACTTGTATTGTTATCATCTGTCCTCACCCTCCCCTGAACCAGTTATCTGCGTTCCCAGGCAGGCACAAAGCTCTTGAAGCCCTCAGTAATATTAGCGGTGCAGTAAGCACCTTGCAGGCAGCAGGCTCCCCCCCGTACAGACGGGCATCTGCAATCACTAGAGTTAAAACACACAAAGCGCACTTACCGAGTTGCATGCTTTGGCACAAGACCTGTCGTTTTTGCCCTCGGAGCACTGTGTATGCCTGAAGTGCTTTGAGATACAGCAGGAATCGCTGCATCCCCAGGAAAAATACTGTGACTGTGTTATTGTCCCAAATCTATCAGCTAACAGGATTTACAAAAAAAAAATCTACCTAAAAGCACAACTTGTTCAGTATATCTTAGCATAGGCAACAGTGAAAGTAAAGTCTCTACCTTATTCTGTTTTCAAACCTGCCCAAGTAACAGATGAAGGAACAAGATATTCGCACACCAACAATTCCGAGGATTACAGAATTACTTCTTCATACTACAAATACTATGTAGAATGAAAGAGAACTAAAAGATAAGTGGCTTTCTACGCAGGCCCTCACTTGCACTGTACTGCTTACTTAACGATTGTCTTTGGACATACAGGCACACAATACAGCATCTCAAATACCTTCAAAATGCAGACTCTGCCTGTGAACACTTCTTCTGAAGCAGAATGTCTGCTGGAAGAGGGTATCATCATTACTTTTGGATACCCATTATCCAATGTCAGAAAATCGTAAGTCTTAAAGCAATGCAGGAATGAGCAATAAATTGGCTGACAATGCTGTCCTTTAACTCAGATTCAACACTAGCCCGGGCTGTGCCCACTTCCACTACATGGTAATATGCTAGAACAAGAGAAATGGAAATCTTCTGTGTTCCTTTTACAATTTTTATAGCATTGATTCAGATCCTTGGCAAAAGAAGCAGAAGCAGTAAAAGTAGAAATATTCACCCAGAGTATCTGAAAAGTAAAGATAAATTTCAAAATGCCTTACTCATGGTTTAAAATAAAAATCTGCTGACATCTGGTATGGATCAGCTGGCTGAATTGCTTTGATTACTCATCCACAGCCAAGTTCTTTTTTATTTATTCATTTACTCATTTATTTCATGGTTATAAAAATGTGTTTCATAATAAATATGGAGAGTGACAACACAATGCTGATTAACAAATATGATGTTCTCAATTTCTTTAACAGATTTCAGTTTTTAAAAGGAATTGTGTGTCTGCAAAAATGTCAGTCCTAAATTTTATCCATGCCTTTGCTGTCACAACTTGTTTTTGCCTTTCTTTGGATATGCTAAATTTATAGGTGTTGACAAAGTATTAAGAACTACAAGAAGAAAGTGTCTGTGTGGAGCACTTCTATGAAATTTTATCATAAAGACTCATTCTCTTCTAGCACATGACAACCCTGAGCTGCAAACCACAGAAGGCTAAGACACTGTCCTGGGGAAACACAAATACAGGCATGCGTATATTCGCTCTGCTCTAAGCACCTACTTCTAGGCCACCAACAGACTGAGCTTATCACATCTCTGATCTGACCTAATCTAGTATATCTGCATGAATGAATTTCCCAAAAGAAGCAGAAAGGACCAAAAAAACCCAAACCCCAAATAACTAGTTCTTAGATGGAGAAAACTCAGTTGATGAACTGAAAAGTATTAGAAACATACAATAATTTGGGTTGAAAGGGTCTTCAGGAATGTACAACTCCTCACTCCAAAAAGAGGCAACTCTGATGTTAGATTAACTTGCTGAGGATCTTACTGAGTTTCTAACATTGCCAGAGCGGAGGTATCATAACCTAACCACCTTTTCCGATGCTGACCACCATAATTATTTTTCCCCCCTCCCCGATTGAACTTCCTTTGCTGCAGCTTTTGGTTGTTTTCTCTTCTCCTTCTAATAAGCATCTCCAAGAAGAGTCTTGCTCCGACTTCTCTATCATCTCCCTTTAGACAACTGAAGACAGCAACTAGAGTTGCCCCTCAGACTTCCCCTTCAGTCTTCTGTTCTCTATACTGAGTCAATCCAGCCCTCAGCTTTTTATGCTTCAGCTCTCTTTTTATCTTGGTGTTCTGCAAAGCTGCTTTCTAGCCAGGCAGTTGTCAGTGTTGCATGGGGCTGTTCCATCCTAACTGCAGGAATTTGCATTTGCCTTTGCTGAAGGCAAGGTTCCTCTGAGCCTATTTCCTCAGCCTTGCTGAGATAACTCTGAATGGCAGCCCTGTGCTCCAGCAAATTGACCACTTCCCTCCAAAAGAGCGACATAGGGCAAATTTACTGAGTTTGCACGCCATAGAATCATACAGGTTATTATGAAGATGTTAAGCAGTACCAGTTCCAGCACTTAGCCATATGAAACTACTAGGTCACCAGTACCTGGCGACCAGCTGGACCTCAGACCACTGACCCTACGCCTTTGAACCCAGCAGTCAAGCCAGTTTTCCACCTACCTTATAGTCTGCCTAATCAGTATCTCATCAGTTTAGCCACCAAGATATTACAGAACCCTGAAGTCCAGGGTCCAAATCCTGCTATTCACCTTCCTCACTTCCCTCATGATCCCAAACTCCATCACCTCATGGCTGTGTAGCCAGGGCTACCACAGACCCTCACACGCTTCACCAGGTCCTCTTTGCTCATGAGCAGTAGGTCCAGCAGACCACCTTCTTCTTTGATTGATGGGGCCAGCATTTGCATCAAAAAACATCCTCAGCACATTCCAAATATCTTCTCGATTGCTCGTGTCACACCACGTTACCCTTCCAGCAGATGTTGACAGGTCGAAGTCACTCGCAAGAAACAGTGTTTTCAATCAAGCTTCCTCCAGCTCTCTAAAGAAGGCTTCATACAATTCCTTTGCTCAATCAGGCAGTCTGCAGTAGATGCTCACTGAGACACATTCACGTTGGACTCTCCTTTGACCTTGACCGGCTTGTTACTCTTTCCAAAACAAATCTGGCTTTGCAAATTCAAGCCACTATTTGGTGTGGAGCACAAGCCTTCCATCTTACCAGCCAGTACTTCTAAAGAGTCTGTATTCATCCACTGCAGCACATCATTTGCGTGAGCTATCCCACACCACACTTCTGTGACCCTAAAAAGGTCCTGTGATGGTACACAGACTTCTTATTCCTCCTTTTTGCTTCCTATGCACTGTGTGTTTCTGTACAGGTACTTGAGATGGGCCACCAGGGAAAGTGTGAAAGGCTCACTTATAATTCTGCCATTCAAGTACTTCTCTGGCCCTTATTCCTCCACTTCTCTTTGGGCTTTGGTCTCCATTTCTGGTAAACCAAAGTTAAAGCCTTTCTCCCTAGATTAGCACAAAGAGTTGCACATGCTAGACAGCAACAACCCTACTATCTTCAAGCCAGGCTGCTCACTTCCTCTCAGTCTGACAGTCATAAAGGGTACCTTGGACAACATGAATCTAGCACACGTTGATGCAATGCTTACTTGAATCTGAATGACCTGAAAGGACAGTTCTAAAAGATGCTAGCACCCATGCAGCTTAATCAAAGCTTTTCAGACAGCTGTTCAAACTGAAGACCATATGCGAAGCATTCTTCCCTGAGGATGATCCTCACATTAGAAGGACATTAATTTATGTTCATATTGTTGAAGAACAGATCAACAAAAACCACAGAACTACAAGGTGTACAAGATGCATGGCTGCTCTTTTGATGAATTACTCAAATTACAGGAAGACAACAACTATACGTGGTTTGGGTATGCAATGAGATAAGGATGTACATTACCCTTTCACCACATGTTCCAACAATGCTGCTTTTTCTACTTCAACTATACATGGTTTGGATATGCTATGAATAAGGATGTACATTATCCTTTCACCACATGTTCCAACAATGCTTCTTTTTGTACTTCTTCATATCTGCACGAAGCAGAATTTTCTGGAAAAGCTGTTGTTGAAAACAAGTACAGTAATGTGCTGAGTACTGAGAATGAGCTACTTTTATGTCTGGAACTTCCCACTGCTCCTAAACAGATTTGTGACTCCAAGCAGACTCATCTATCTCATTAACAAGAAGTACTACTAGGGGAAAGACAGAAACCTTTGAATTTAATTAAAATTCAAGTACATTTTGTCTGAATGCACATTTTTTTCTATGTTGTTACCTACAAAAGGAAAAGTATTATAAAGTTGTATCTATCCACTTATTTACAGAGAAAGAATAATCAGCTAATATTTTGAGAGAGTGCCATGAAAACATTCAAATAGGGGGGGGAAAGGTACCAACTACGAAAGTTTGGCAACACCAGCTTATAGCTTATCTTTGCATGCCGTGGCCTACTCCAAAAGTTACCCAGTGGAAAAAGGTCCATCTTGATACCATAACTTCAAAGTGATCTTCAAATGTGTTAGGCTGGAAATTAAAAACAGTTGAGGTGCAGAGGAGCACGGAAATCCACTGATCAATCCTGACTCCTGTTTCGATTATCATTCATGACTAGGGAGGCTGCACCGATCTAAAATTCTTAACCATGCAAACATATTTTTAAGTAACCTTTTAATCTCTTAGAGGAATACTTCACAGTTGCTTTAGCTAAGTGGTGATCTTTGTAGACTGCTTGCATAATGTGAAACACAAAGCCTAGCCACTGTAGGTTTTTTAATTATGTGCTCAGTCAATATCACCAAACCTGTGATCCCATTTCAAAAGTAAAACTAACAAAAACACGTATTACCAAGAAAATACCCAGAGGGAAAGAACAGTCTCATGAAGGTGTTGGGGGGAGAGGAGCAGGGAAAAAGCTTAAAGATTCCTTTTGCTACAGAAGACAAGGGAGAAAATCAAATCTAGAACAAATAAGAACAGAGCATAGAGCTAAACCAAAACGTTCAATTGTTCTTCATCTAAATTCTGAAATATTTCTACTGACATCCCTGAAAGCACAATTACCTTATTTTTCTTCCCCACAAAGCCAGGAAGGAGAGGGATTATCTGGGGAGGTTCACTGGACTTAAGACAGTTAATGAAAAATTCTGCCCTCATGCTCAGTGTCATACATTGTGTTTTGCACAATAACTGACAAAGACAACAAGATTCAAATAAATAACCACTTAGCTATAGATTCTCTACCCCTACAAAAAACAAGCTGAAGGCCAGTAAAAAAAGCAATCAAACCAAACCCAGCAATAACAACTTCAGTGTCGTAAAAGACCCCCTGCTTGAGAAGCAAAACCCATCTGAAGAAGCCCATGCAGGTGGTAGGTCTCTCCTACAGTCTCCTACAGGTAGAGCATTACCTACTACCTTTGAAGATGGGAGTTTTGAACCAAAGTCCTGAGGCAAAGTCCCACTGACTTTTACTGCTCCTTTGGTGAAACAGTATCAAAGGGGAGACGTTTGTCTTGCTCCTGTTTGGAATTCAATTTCTTCAAATACTTTCTGTGCTACCCGATCTCCAATGTGAGAAGTTACTGAGGAGACCCTCAGGTCACTCTTGCACGCGTGGTGTGGAGCAATTGCCAATTCCAAGAGGCACAGCTACCACGTATGCCCCAAGAGAGCTTCTGGAAGCACAGCTTCTGCAGCCTGAGCACAGCCGCTGGTCTGCAACAAAGGCGACCCTACCTGAGGTTGGAAGAACATTTCTCCCTGACTCAGAGCTTCCTTATCCTTAGCAAGCAGAGTGATAACGCTAATTTCATTTGAGCAGGTTGCTACGTGGCAGAATGGGAAAGACAAACAGGGTGATACTACCAGCCCCATACTTAATGACAGTGCTGCTGGACTGAATAAAGAAGCCACATAATGGACCCATGGTAGTACAGGCCTGAGTGTTCCAGAGATCAATGTCCAGCTCAGAGGCCATACTCCTGGAGGCAAAGACGACAGGGGCTGGAAGCCCAGCCTCATAACAAGTTACAGACTGACCAGCAAAAGCAGCAGCAATGATGTCCCTGTGATCTTCTCAGGGTTCTACACCCTTGAGATCCAGCACTCCAGGTCAGGTCCTGGTCAAGACAGCAGACCCAGCACAGGTGATGAACCTCCCAAACATCATTCAGGCAACATTCTTTTCTGCATCAGATCAAGAGGCCACCTAAACCAGCAGAAAACAGCTCCTGCTCAGAGAAAGAATGTAAGAAATAAGGCAAGTACGGAATGGTCATTCTCAAGTCCTGCCTTCTGGCTTCCAGCGAAGACCATTGATTTATTTTCACTGTAGGCACTCTTCCATTGAAATTCTACCCAAACAGAGTGCACTGGAAACTAATAAATACCTAACCAAACTCACAATCTTCTTCTGTCAGTTCTGTGGCTATAAACACCTCACCTTTATAGGAGTAACAACCTTCTAGTTCCTGAAATCCAATACTGAGTCTCCCTTGTGCTGACAACACCCATTCAGTACCACACTTGCACGAGTCATTGATTTGACAACTTAGTGCATTCACATTTTAGACAGAGGCTGACATTAACCTGTGGTACCTAGTATTGCAGACAGGGCACCTTATTTCTGGAAAGTCATCAGTCTTTTTTCTAATGAAGACAATTGGCATGAAAGTTTCTCGCATGAACAAAAGCTATATGCCAAGGAACACACTATCAATTTTCAGAAGAAGCAGGACCCTGAGAAAAAAACAAACAACAAAAAAAACCCCCACAACACCAGCATGCTGCACACACACACAAAACAAGACAACCAAAAAAATTCCAAACCCACAACAGGCCGTTTGTACTGTTTAATTCTCATGGGAAGCACAGGGAAAAAAAAAAATCTGAAAAGGACCAAACTTCATGGAGGTTTGGTCCCTCAAGCCAGGCTCCCAGAAACTTGCTCAGCTTCTGCTTGCAAACTTCAGAATTCAGAAACCTTGGAAGTTTTCCACTACAGTGAAAGGCAGAGCTTTAAAAAACTACAAGACTTTAATTAGACATTAAGTAAGATAGCCTTTTCCCAGCTACATCCCCTAGGATATGTTCAAAGGGAGCTGCATTTCACACACTGAAAACATGAACAATTTTCAGCTCTTGTAAACAGCAGTCTGGGGAAAGAGAGGAAAAGAGCATTAACTTTCAAGACTTTGCTTCTACAATCTGACAGAATCAGGCAAGCTGGAAAACTCTACCAACATATCTCTGAAATACACCACAACATTTTAATTAAAACAGTTTTGTGCTTGTATCTTTGATCTAGGATCAAAGTGATCACCCCATATAAAGCTGAACCAAGTATTCAGGTATTTCAAATGCTGAACAGGCCAACTGAGGATTAAAGGTCAGGCCAATAGCCTGAAATGTTGTAAAAACAGACAATGCTAAAGAACACTTAGATCTTCACAGAACACAAATAGCCTTCAGGCTTGCTGTAAGTTTACTGAATGTGAGATAGCATGATCTATTCAAGTTGTGCTCCAGGCTGGATGCCTAAGGACAGGGTTGTGCTCATGACTGTGGTATCAATTTGCTACATGATCCATTCTTTTGGATTCACCTATATTTCCCTACTGACAAGGCAGATTTATTCTGCAGTTTTACATGACTACCATGGGTCCAGTTCCCTATGGGATCTGTATCATTTTACTTTGGGCTTCTTGTTATCTGTCCAAAATGCTTTTGCCTGCTAGTTTTTCATAGAGCTGGAAATGAAGCTGAGGTCTCCTCAACAGTCATGGTTCCTCAGGGACTACACATGAAATTGTTATTGCTCGCATAATAAATTCCCTGAGTATAGTATATCGATGAAGCCAAGAATGCTCTTTCCAATGATTTATTTGGTTGTTGACTTTAAGTTTCCCTTCCATCTGAGAGCTTTGGGGTTTTTTTTAATCTGAAGTCTCTGAAAAGTTCTTCTAGTTTAATACTGGGTTATCAGATAGTCAAAGCATTAACAATAATTAAGGACCACTCATGGTCTTAATTACCAGGTTTTGACTGAGATTGCAACAACCACCACAGCCTTTATCACAGGTCTGTCAGAGCAACTAAACCTGAGCAGTAACTTTCCCAACATGTCCTGAATCTCTCTTCTACCAATATTTTTTGCATTATCTCCTGCCTGCAATTTGCATCATCTGTCTGCAACAAACCTCATTCAGCTACATGTGATAACAAGTACTTCTCAGTATGGTATCATAAGAAATAATTAACCGTACTTCTACTCCTTGCATTGAGCTGATACTATAGTACTACTGTACAGATACTGCACAGATACTACTTCAAAATCTGAGGGTATTAACAACAATCACACACACACATAAAAAAAAAAAAAAAGGCAGAAGTGATTTGTGTAACAATCCCATCTTGAAAAATTTAAGTTTTGTTTTGTTTTTTAAAGGTTTGTCTGGTTTCCAGAAAGGATGGATATTCACACCACTGAAGCTTAGGTCCTTAGATAGGCAGCTAACTTCCTGTGGCTCCTCAATATTCAATAGAGAAAGAAAGGCTTATCCAGGAATAAATTCAGAGCAGAGACCCAGTATAAGCACTTTGTAGAAACAATTTCTTCTGGAAGTGATGAAAACATAAAAGGAACACACAAGAAACTAGCTGACTGAGGCTAGGTGGTTCACACTGGAACACACAGAAATAGAAAAAAAAATCTTCATTATATCAGACTGTATCTTCAGGCTAGCAGAGTTCAATGAATTGGACTTTTGACACGACTAGATTACTACTCTCATATTCTTTGAGGAGTCTTGCTCTCTGCAATTCCGAATGATGGCCACAGGTAACAGATTTCATGGATATTTTGATAAGAACATAAACAGAGGTCATATCCTCCTAGCATAGAAATGATAATGTTTATCTAGTGTTTGGCTTCTGTGGCTATACAATTTAATTAACCTTATGGTAATATCAACATGATCTGCAGTAGAATAAAAGATGAGGCTTCATTTGTCTCACTAATTTCAATTTTACTGTGAAGTTTCAAAGCAGTGACTGGGAAAGTTGAACACAAAGAGTCCTATCATATTCTATGAAATTGCTGAACGATATGAAAAATTACTATGAATTACCTTCAACATGCAAACTACTGATCAACTATATTATCTGTTATTGCGCCAGCACAAGTGGTATCTTTCAATGTTGCCAACATATAGAGAGCTGCATTGCGAAAAGGTGATAATGTAGCTTTATGTCACCCAAGGCTCAAGGATTCATGGGTGCTTATCATCTGGACAGCTAATAATCTTATTCATGGTCCTGGATTTGTTTTGAAAGCAGATATCTTTAAGATAGAGGACTTCAGTCCTTGACTTCATTTTATGTAAATCATGAGATCATAAGTATGAATTATGCATTTTGCAGGAAAGATGCTTTTATGACAGTTTGCTCTATGAAGAGCAACGGTAACACAATTCACCTTGAGAACACCTGAAAGTTAATCACAGCATATGGCAAGTAATTCACAATCAGTGGTGGGCAAAATGGAGATCTTCCTGTGGAATGGAGATCAGATCTCCAGTCCTGTAGAACTTCAGAGCTTTCTGAAACAAAAGATTTGATGATTTTCTGGTATTATTCAGAGGGTTCAACACTTTCTGGATGAGTTACGTTATTCAGGAATTTGTTATGGTAGCATTCTGAGATGTTAGTCTTGCTCCTTGTCTTTTATCCTTTCAAAAAAAAAAAAAAAAAAGTCAAATCTTTTAATTAGAGGGGGGGAAAAAATATGAATTTTGACATTGTTAGATTTCTTCACTTTCAGGCTAAGCTAGTTGATAAGAATTTGCTCAGTTCTTGCCCAAAACACTTCTTCACACAGCTGTAAAACACACTTAAGATTCAGATAAGTTGCAGAGCATGTAACAATCCATAATCCTGGCTATAGCAGATGACATCTCTTATCTATTCCTCCATCTCATAAACGGGTAGAACCATACCAATCTTGGAGAAAGATGAGGAAACTATTATGATATGGTTCCATTAAATTATATATGAAATAAAAAAGTTTAAACATTTCACACACGGATGTATAAAATACCTTAGGTACTGTGCTGGTTTCAGCTGGAATAAAGTTAATTTTCTTCCTAGTATCTGGTATAGTGCTGCCTTTTGGATTTAGGATGAGAAGAATGCCGATAACACACTGACGTTTTAGTTGTTGCTAAGCAGTGTTTATATGAAGTCAAGGACTTTTCAGCTTCGCATACTGCCCTGCCAGCAGAGGCTGGGGGTGTGCAAGAAGTTGGGAGGGGACAGGACAGCTAACCCAAACTGGCCAAAGGGGTATTCCATACCATATGACATCGTGTCCAGTATATAAACTGGGGGGAGTTGGCCAGGGGACGCTACGGCTCAGGACTGGCTGGGCATCAGTCAGCAGGTGGTGAGCGATTGTATCGTACATCACTTGTTTTGTATAGTCTATTATTATTTTCCTTTCCTGTTCTTTCCTATTAAACTCTATTTATCTCAACGCACAAGTTTTACTTTTTTTTTCCCCAGTTCTCTCCCCCATCCCACTGTGTGGGGGGGAAGAGAGACAGCTGCTGTGTGGTGCTGAGTTGCTGGCCAGCATTAAACCACGGCAGGTACTCTTTCAGGGGGGATCACTTGTTACTAGTTTTAAAATATCTCAGCTGAAACTTAATACATAGAAAGGAAACAATGTGCAAATACGAGACATATCGTATCTCAGATCTCCTCTTTCACCCAAGACCTCTTCCCTCCTCCAAGTAATTTTTGTAAGAATAGTTATTTTCACTCAGAATATTCTTAGGAATATAAATTGCTGTAATACAAGGGTTGCTAGTCAGTGAGATCAGATGTGCAATCTGCCTAATACCATGTGCTGGATATAGATAATAACCTGTTATGCCTTATTTCTAATTTTAATTTTGTCTGTGGATTTGCAAGGCTGGACCCTTGTATGAGTGATGTGATTGAAAACATACACCTTAAAGTCTCCCTGCCCCCCCCAGGTGTTCTTCAATGCTTGTTACAGAAGAGGGAGTGATTACTAACATTTCTTAAAGGAAAGGCTAGAAGAAATGGGAAATGCAACCACAGAAGTGCCATAGTGGCCAGGAATAATTTCAGAAGGGAAATGGGATGCAGGGCACAAAGTTTTCTCTACTGTATTATGAAAGTCTCTTCAGTACAACCAAAGCATAATCAGAAGCTCATAAACATTACCATAGTCTTTTTTGATTAATTTGCAGTCAATGTCTGGTCATCTGTGACTGAATTTCAGTCAACAGAAGTAACTATTTCAGGAACAGAAGAACAAGTAAAAGAGCTTACTGTTCTTTGAGCAGCTAAACGAATTAGCCTGGCGTCTCCCGTGTCCCTCACAATCCCGTTTTCCTTCATATTCCTAACATCTGCCATTGTAATAGCTCATATTCTCCCTTCATCCCCAGAGCCATGCCATTATATATCCAAGTTTATTCCTAGACTCCTCAACACAGTACTCTTATCTTGTTCCCTCTTCTTCCGAACAGCGATGCCTCTAGCTCCTTCCAACAATAAATACTGACAATAAAGGTGATAAGAGCAGAACTCTCCCTTCCTTCTTCACAATGGGGGCATTAACATGCATCTCCACTCCATGTCAACACCCATTTTCATACAACCTCTAAGACCTCAACAATTTCAAGATCTTGCTTTAAACTGGCCAAAAGATCCAAAAGCTATTAATTAGAGCACAGATAGAGCACAGATAGAGACAGAATAACGGCATATGCCTCATTTCCTTAAGCAGGCAGGCAACAAATCAGATTAAAGGATGCATTTTACAGAAAAATGCTCATGTCACTGCTGTGTGCCATCTAATATTTTTAAATTTACAACTTTCGTCCCCTAATGCACATACATTTGAAAAAAGCAGACAAAGGAAGAATGTCAATATAAAAATACCCCAAAAGATTTCTTAAGCATAGTGATACACATCTCAAAAGTATGAAGCTAGTTAAAAAAAATAAAATGAATAATATTTAGCTAGATAACAGCAATAAAGTTACCAGTGATATGCTTTGCTGCCTTGACAGTAACTCAACATAAAGGTTTTTAAAAAATGTTCCCTGTCATGTAAATGAGATAAAATGCTGCTTCCTGAATATAAAATATTTGGACCATGCTATGCTACAGCAAGTCCCTATAAACAGAATATGCAGTTAACAATAGAGCTAATGGAAAACGGACGCCTTATACACTTTGTTACTTTACACTGTTTTCTGAAAGACTAGAGTAAAATACCTATGACACACTGCAGGGAAGACCAAGAAAAGGATTCGGCAATTAAATTTCCCAAACGAATTACATTTTTGACATTTCTCTTCCCATAAGAAACTTCATGACTTAGGGTGGGATTTTGTTCTGGTTTTCCCTAGGAAAAAACAATCAAGATAATGATAGTAATTGGTAAACAGATGAGTGAGAAATACCAGAAGCAATCTCATATTAAAAGGCCACACTGGATATTACTGAGGAATACTGCTCTAACATTTTTGGTTGACTCATAAATGTTTATTTTTCTCTTTTTTTTTTTTTCTCTTTAAAGAAAACTTTCCAGAAAACAAGAAGACACATTAAGAAGGTCTCAAAAGGTCATTTAATCCAGCCCCTGCCCCTGGCAGGCTCAATCACTTCTGCTACAGACATCCACATAACTTCTCCAACTAGGACTTCCAGCAGCAGAGACCCCACAGCTCTCCCCAGACGTTAGATGAGGTTACTTCCCTCTTTGGGGTTTGGGTGCGGTTTTTTGTTGGTTTTTTTTTTTTCCAAAGTATTTGCCAAAGATTGTGAGCTCCAGCACTTGAAGTCAGGTAAATTGTCTGCAATTCTCTGATGCTCCTCTTTCACTTCCATTCTCTTTACCTTTTTCCATCTTTCTGAAAATTCACCCTCCCTCAATGTTTTCTTGAACATGAATATTTCACCCATTTCCCTAAATGCCTAAGGATGACATTCATCAGGATCAGCCAATACAACAGCAATCTTTCTCTTCCTCTTTCTACCCCTCTGTCATTTACAATAATCATGCTAGGTACAAGGGAAGATCAACATAAAATCCCTTTTTTCCCTTTTAATCATTACTCAGACTTGCACACTCAAATTCCACTGCAGTCTGGACCCCAGAGCATATACAACCTTGATAAACCAATGTCACTCCTATTAATAAGGCAATATAAATATTCAAGCCTCTGAATCACTTCATCAAATTTGTTATAGCATATAACTTTGACTACCTGATAAGGATTTCAGCTCTTCCTCTATTTCTTGCACACCTTGTATGGCATTTAGAAATTTAAGATGGGCAGCAGACTGCTGCTTTTTCCTCTCCTCTCCCACATGAGCCCATCCATCATGAACTAGACATGAAGATATCCTGAGGTTACCAATGATATATACTATTTTAACATCATTATGCAGTTTTTATGACATTTCATTGACTCTCATATCAAGTTTTCCAGAAGAGATAAAAGCCACTTTCCCCTCCTAACAGCCACTAACTCAAAGTAATCCATAACCAGCACCGTTCTTGCTCACCTACCAAACCAGATTTTAACAATAGCAACCCCTGAAATCAAAAGCCCAGCTGGACAATGCAAGTGTGAATCTTGGCTATAAAAGCAGAGTCCCCCCCTCAGCAGGACCTGCCTCTGATAAACCAAAGGAGGTTATAAACCCCACAAAAGGACACACACAAACCATATCGGTGACGCTTTCACCCTGCCTCGTCTCCCCAGCATACAAGAACTCTGCTTTGCTTTTAAGGCTCCCAGGCAAACAAACTACATTTCGTGCACTCTCTCAAACATAAGCAGACAGAAATATTTTCTGTTGAAAGTGGAACAGACTAGCAGTAGTCATTTTGCAAAGAGTATTGAGACCTCCAAAACTCAAAATATAATTCTAAAGTAAATCTCTCTCAAGAATATAATCAATTGCATTTTAAGTCCTATGCAAGTATGTTGGAAAAACTGAACCATCTGTCTTCTATTCTTGCTGTTAGAAAGTGATAAAAGGAAAGAAAAGTAGAGCTTTGTTGGGGTTTTTTAACCTTGACACTTCCAAGGAGCCGGATTCCAAGGAACTTTGCTCAGATTACTGTAAATCTGTAAGAAAAAAAAAGTGTCACAGCCCTGAACTTTACTGTTACCATTGGCTTTTAGAAACACATGGAGCTTACTATAGCTGTACTTAATTATGACTTAGTGTTGTTTCCCTACACTACTTCACACACTACATTCACAGAATAAATTACAGCGAATTCCCCTAAGACCTGAAACCAATGTATAAACAGACAGTGACAAGAACCTGTAAGCAGTGAGAGACAGCAAAGAAACATTTTTCTAACAGAAGTAGCATGTATACATTCTACAAGTATCCACAAAACCCACACTAACTAGAAAGACTGAGAGTACGCATATGGATGTGCACACACAGATCCCCATCTCATTTTCTTATTAATGAACTAAATTGTTGGGAATTCATAGCAATAGTCATTGTTCTCACCCCTAGGCTGTTGCGTATCTTTAGCGCGTGTTCAAACTCATCCTTTTGTAAACTTGTACTAGATCACTGTCCCTGTAGAAAATGTTTAAAAAACAAAAAAAATTCCAGCTTGGAGAATAGGAAAGAAGCCTCTGCACTGATCGCGGTCTCAAGGTATCACAAGCCCGTAACTCTGCACACGGTCTAAGTTCAGCCATTCTCTTTATCTTAATTTCCAGAGGTGCTGCGATACACAAAAACAACTGGCTTCAGTGGAATTTGGGGTGGCCAGTATAACAAGCACTGTTAAAACATGGATCTTCAGGAGCCACATTAACTTTGAACATCCACTACTGGCAGGGTTTAGAAGATTTGTTAGCTGATGGACACAAGAAATTCACCAGCAAACTGAATTTCTTCTTGTCTTTACCTTCCTTCCTCTCCTCCCCCAATAGTAGATACTAAATTAAGTTTACATATGAAGATACTGATTTTAACAGTTCTTTGGGAAGGGAGGAAGGGTTCCCCCTTGTTTTCATTAAAACTATAATGTAATTTTTTAAAAAAGGCATAACAGCTTACATGATAGATGCCAAATAAGGCAATGGCAGTAACTTTCAGGACTTACTAACAGACAGATCCTTCTCCCCTGCAAGAGCAGGGCATAGGTGAATCGCTTGTTTGTTTAAAGTAGTACCATCTCAGCCATATTCTTTCTTACAATAGTCTCGCCCAACAAGATGTACCTGTCATCTTAAACACAAGACCAGGCGAACTGCAGCCCCAGAGGTAAGAAGCAACCTGAACCGATTCATTTGTCTACCAAGAAGTGGAAGGCCATCAGATTGCCTCAAACCCACTGGACGTGGAAGCAGAGAGAAGGGAGGCACTGTGGTGGTAATTAATTATACAAGCATGCCCTATATAAACCTGCCAGGAGAGTTCTAACACACATGCCCCCAAAATCCATTCTTAAATGCTGTTTTATGTTAACCCCCCAAAATATGCAAAATTTCATGAGAACTTAAAATGGAAAATGCAACTGCCTGTAACCAACGTAACTTTACTGTTAATACTTTCTTCCTTTCTCTGAATCCCAAAGCCAGGCAAAAGATGAGCTTTTTGCAGATTTCTACCCTTTCAGCTTTTTTCTTTTTTTACTGCCTTAATATTGCCTCAACATAACTACTGTATTTGGGATTTTGTTTGTTCGAGGTTTTTTTATAAAAGATGTTTGGCAAAGTCCAATAACACTCCCAATACACCAAAAACATAAATATTAAAAATAAAAAAACTAAATTATATGGAATATTCTACACTATCAGCAAGCCTCTTTCTTCTTGCTATGTAGCCTTTTATTAAAATCTAATACTAACACTAGATTAATGTGACAGCCATGAGTATACAAACCAAGTTACCTCAGCAAAACCAGTTTCATCCTCTCCGACAACTCTGCCCTGGGAAAAGCCTGGGAAAACTGTGATGCAAAGCAAAAACACAATTGACGTCTTCATGGTGCACTCCCTGGAGCTGAGGGAAGCCCCGTCTGCCTCCGCTGGGTTCGGCAAAGGACCTGTGCTCTGAGTCCATGCAGCAGCGAAGCCAGAAAGCGTCTGGAATTCGGGTGTAGCGTGTGAGGGAAATGAAATATGAAACCACAGCCGATCCCTTCGGGGAGCCAGCGCTTTCTGCGTTGTGAAACCAAACATGCGCCGGGCTGCGCTGACACACGCTGCGGACGCCAACTGCCTGCAGGAGATAATGCCAAGCAACCTGAAATCATCCAGGCTCGTTGGGAAGAGGAGGAGGGAAGCCTACGGCGGTGCAGGACTAGAGCTGAGCGGCACTGGCTGTCCAGGCTGGGGCTCAGCGCCGGCGGGGGTGTGGTGTGCTGCATTGCAGCAGAGTCCCCAGCAGGAATTTTGGCTGACGCAGCCAGAAATCTTCCTGGGGCTGCCAGGGGGATGCTGCAAAGTCAGATTCGCCACCCCGAAGAAGGTGTTAGCTGCCCTCTCCAGCCACGAGCCTGGCTAAGGGAGAGGGAGAAGAGAGGTGGCGGGATATTGGCACTGCTGCGAACCCACTTTGCCCCTTTTGGGGTATCTGTCACCACTGTTGCTGCCAGCCATGTGCTGCTAAGGTGCCTGGGAAAGGCATTCTCCTCCCGTCTCTCTGGGAGTTGTAATGGGCATCTGAAACCCTCCTGTGGAGCAGTATCACCTCACCTTGGCAGACCCTAGCTCAGGAGAGATTAACAAGAGGAAGAAGGATGAAGACCCGTGGATCACATACCCCTAATCAACACCCACCTCTGAATATTTTGACCAAACCTATAGAACTAGCACAAAAAAAACCCCAAACTGCCTAAAGGGAAGGAAACCACTCTTCTGAGTTTGTGAACAGCAGAGCTACAGCTGGGTAAAGGCTGTATTCCTTCAGTGACTGGGAAAATTAATGTTTGCAGAATAGTCAGGATGGAAAGGAGACTACAGAGCAGTTCCTCAGTCAAGAAAATGTGCATTTTCCCACTCAAGAAGTTAGATATGATCACCTGTGTTGCCAACAACCTTAAAAAATCCTGGGTGCCAATAAGGCACAGGTCACTTTTAGACAAAGCTGGTTTATACTGTTAAAGTGATTTCCAAGCAAAAATCTCCAAGTGCTACCAACCCACAAGTGTTTGCAGATGAGGTAGGAGTGCTCTATATCGCAAATGATGAAATGGGACAGCGGGTGGTTAAAGTGCCTGCCCAAGGTCAGAGAAGGAGCCTGTAAAAGCGCTAAAAATAGACCGGACTCTAAGACTGTCATTCCTCTACTCAGGGATGACTTATAGAAGTATCAAGGCAAGGAAATACGTCAGCACCTCTTGGTGTGGTGTTATCAGCTGGGGGAGACAGAGGCGGGCTGGACAGGCTGGGGAACAACAGGAAATGTAGTAAGTGGGCTTGGGTTTGGTCCAGGCAGATGCCTGGTCACCCAGCCCTGACAGAAAGAGTTAGTCATGTTCAGGAAAGATGGTGGAACTGAAAGCACAGACACAGCCTGACCTGAAGACAGCGGCTCCAAAAGACAGGCTTAAAATTTCATTTTCCTGGATGTAAAAAGGCTCCTGGGAAATCAAGAACTGAAGCTAAACCTTAGCTATTAGGTATTTGTCTGACCCCAGGCTTGCAATTACTTGGGCAGCAGGGGAAAAGATTTTCACAAGGGTGGTAAACCCTGCTCCCCAGGCAAACCTAGGCCAGGCGATACCTTTAAACACCCCACTCCAAGACTGACACACATTACCCTAGGATAGGCATGGTCCCAATCCAACAGAAAGGCAGCATGAGGTGTCTCAAGATGAACATGACAGCAACCAGCATGCTGAGCAGATCGATGACTTCCACCAGGAAACACGGACATCCTGCTTCTGCCCCGGACCTGCGCATCAACCTCCTCCCTCAAAGTGGCACCTCTGTCTCACTGGGATACACAGCCCCAAGCTGTCTTCCAAGCCTCGGGGGCTTCTTTTCTGCTTTTTGGGAACTCTGAGCGGCTCTTTCCTGGAGGCTGGGGTCTGCCTGCCTATTTAGCTCTGTATTTACCAGCAAACAGATAACCTTTGACTCAGCCTGAAGAGCAAGAGTCTCAGGCTCTCATCTCCTATGAAGAGCATCAACGTGAAAGTCAGGATGGAGCTCCACTCCTCTATTCCCAATCCCATTTTCTCTCCGAGCGAGGCCCCTCTGCAGTTTCTCTCTCATTTAAGATAGCTGTTGTGACCCTTGACCTTGGAGCTGGGTATTTTTTTTCTGTTCTTGCTAACATCCCTATTACTAAAGAGACTAGGTGCCATCATCATGGTATGGCACTCACCATGCTGGGAAGACAAAGGCCAAAGGACTGCCCTGCCCCGGGAAGATCATGCTCTCAGCCATGGGATCACAAACAGACAGAAGAGCCAAACACAGTGAGATGGAGTCGGTCAGAGGTTTTGACGACTCCGTGCTCCAGTAGCTTATCTGCTATCACAGGCTTTTATAGGCATCCCAGGGAGTGATGCCTATAGCGAGTGATGCAAAAGGGAATATGAATACCAGATCCAAAACAGCCCTAAGGCTGTTGATGTGAGCAGAAGGGCTCTGGGAAAAAGCACATTGGGTTGGAAGCGGGCAGCATGAGCTGGCAGCAGCAGCAGCATGGCCTTGCAGGGGCTGCCTCCTCCAAACCCACCAAGGGGTGACAGTGCAACAAGCTCAGCGGTGCCGGCAGTGCGGGCAAGCACCTTATGTTTGATGTGACGAAGGAGAAGGAGCCGAGGGAAGATGCAAAGAGGGAGGTGATGTGGTCAAAGGGACACGTGAGAAAAGTGATCTCTCAGTGGCAGGCAAAGCTGTGTAGAGGGACAGGAGAGGCTACAGGCAATAGGCTGTATGGACACAGTTTGCAAGGCATACCAGAAATAAAGTGTGTCAGGGAAAAGAGATTAAAGACAGAGAGACTGGAGAGAGGGAAGAGCAAGAAAAGAGGTAAGGATCCAGAAAATGGTGAGGAAAAGGAAGATATTGGGCAAAAATTAAAGCTGAGGAGGATCTGCATTCCTTAAAAACTGGAGTACTAAGGAAAGGTTAAGAAGGAAAATGAATGGGAATAGGTGTGAGGAAATCCAGGGTCAAGTGAGGAGTTGAGAGCCAGCTGAGGAAAGCTGTCTCCTTCTGTGATAACAAAATGAGGAGAAAACATGAGGAGGAGAAGGGGGAAAGGAGAATGAAAGGAGGTTTTCATCCATCTTCACTGACATAACGTGGATAACCAGTCCTCCTCTTCCTCAAGGGTCTCAAGCACCAAAACCAATGTCTCAAAGGAAAAATACCTCCCTGAAAAACAAACGTGAAAAACATGCCAGCATTCAAACCCTTTAGCCACAAAGAAGCTGCTGGGCTTGTTTGCCTGCTTTCCCACACTGTGCCTCCAGCCCTGTCTCTCTGTTCACACGGCTGACACTGGAATTGCTACAAATAGCAAATCTTTCTCCTCGCATGCCTGACCCCTCTAGTCTAGTCTTTCAAAACATTCTTGACTCCAAATATTTTTCCAGGCCGGATCTCCTGTCTGCTACCACAACCTCTAGGCAAGACCACAGTGCTGTATGTGACTGTCCCATTCTTCTGAGAAGGAAAGGAAGAAGAACGTGTCTCTAAGGGCAAGCAGTCCCACTGGAGAGACACCACCTGATTCAGTGGAGATACCAAAGATTGGACTTGGAGCGTGGCAGTGCCAGCAGACACGCTATGGCATGTCAGAGAGCACATCTGCCTCCTCACTGTCTCATGGGGAAAGAGTCTCTTTTTAAAATTAGCTGAAAAACTTGGTCTGGGAAAGGAGCCCAGTGCTGAGCTAGGAAGAAAAGCAGGAGTGAAACAATTTTCCTGCTAAAACTAAGAGATTCAAGGGCCGGGAGGGCAGAAGGACAATAAACTCTTCGGAGAAGAGCTTAGCAACATGCTGTTGATTCCCCCCTTGAAACAGGTCTTGATGCCAGTTTCTGCTGCCTACTTGTCAGGTGTTTACACAGGCATCTTCATGCCTTCCTGTCGTGGATGAATGATTTAGGATCCTTAAAGAATCTGTAAAGTGCAACTTAACAGAGTTCAATGGCAAGGTTCATTCTATTACTTACTACATGGGAGAAACATACAAAGGAAAATCGAGTTAGAATCGATTTAGGATGATTTGCAGAGAGATAGGAGATGCAAAAAGGTAAGGGATACCCTCCTGTTGACTCATGAGGTTCAGAATGGACCCCCTTGCATTCTAAACTCCTGATGGAGCTTAGGTGTGGCTAGATCCAAACTTCATCTCAGACCTGGCCAATGGTTTATGGCTAAGA